>JANEHK010000583.1:4823-21806 GCA_025960845.1 Tachycineta bicolor | reverse complement strand
CTGTTTACAATCATATTTCCTTTCCTGAGTGATTGGTCAACTTGTTCACTGTTTTCAAAATTTCAATGCGTGTTACTTGTGAAGCTTCTGTCCTTTTCCTTGCACCTCTTGTCATCCCATTGGATTTTGGCTTCTCATGCGCTTTCAAAATTTTTTATTCTCCATTTTAACCTTGTATTTCTTCAGTTTCTAATCTTTTCCTTCCATTATTTCAATTTCTTGCCTGATGTCAGAATTTGATTTGTAGTAACTGTGACAAGTGTTGGTCCTTTTCAGTGCCCCTCATTTCATCTCAGTCCATTTGGTCACAGTCTCTCCTGTCCCAAATTTTCTTGGTAGTTTTCATTTGCACAGTTTCATCATATATCATTACCTGAGCATTTGTTCGACTTTTTTCTCTGTATTAAAGATTTCATTCTTTTTCCTGAAAGGAAGACTTTTCTCTCGGATATGGAATGACATCTTGCTATTACAGTGAAGATTAATTGGGCAAGCTTCTGTCCCTTTCCCTGCACTTCTTGTCATCCCATCCATTTTTGAATTTTCACGTTGTGTGTGAATTTTCCCTTTTTAATTTTAAGCTTGCTTTTTTATCAATTTCTTTTCTTCTCTTTCTTTTATTTACCTTTCTTGTCTGATTTCAGCATTTGAATTGGAGTACTTTTGGAAAGTGTTGGTCCATTTCAGTGCCCCTCATTTCATCTCAATCCATTTGGTTTCAATTATTCCGGTTCCAAATTTTCCCATAGTTTTCATTCACACTCCTTTGCAGCATATCTCATTTCCTGGGCATTTATTAAACATTGTTCTCTTTTTTCAAGAGTTCAATGAAGATTACTTGGGCAAGCTCCCGACCCTTTCCCTGTACTTCTTGTCATCCCATTCACTTTTCTCTTTTTACATGCTTTCAAAATATTCCCTTTTTCAATTTAAGACTGACTTTCTTCTACGTCTTTTCCTCTCCTTCCTTTTTTTCCATTTCTTGCCTGATTTAAGCTTTTGAATTGGAGTACTTTTGTCAAGTGTTGGTCCTTTTGACTGCTGCTTATTTCATCTCAGTCCATGTGGCCTCTTTAACTCCGGTTCCAAATTTTGTCAGTTTTCATTTGCACTGTTTCTCATCATATCTCCTTTCCTGAGTTAGGCTTTGTTCCCTATTTTCAAGATTTCAGAGAAAATACTTCCTTTTGGGAAAGGAAAATAGAAACTTGCTATTTCAATGAAGATTAATTGGGCAAGCGTCTGTCTCTCTCCCTGCACTTCTTGTCAGCCAATTCAATTTTTGATATTCACATGCAAAAATTTTTAAATTTTTAAATTTTTAATTCAAGCTTGCATTTCTTCAAGATCTTTTCCCCTCCTTTCTTTATTTCTATTTCTAGCCTGATTACAGCATTTGAATTGGAGTAATATTGGCAAGTGTTGGTCCATTTCACTGCCCCTCATTTCATCATCCCTACCTCTCCCAACTATCACTAAACCCCTCAGACTTTAATTCTCAGTTTACATTGGACCTTGCCAGGGCCCCACCGCCCTCCCAGGGAACAAGTCCATCCCCACATCCCAGCTCACCCTGGCCCCAAGCAGTGTCCAGCCATGGCCTGTGTCCTGGCGCTGCAGGCCCTTGGCAAGAGTCTCTCCCAGCCAGCAATTCCTGCTCTTCCCTGCTCTGGGGCAGGAGCTGCAAGTTCATTTGCTCCCTGGGCTCTGGCCCAGCCCCAAGCCAGGGCCGGGACCTTTCCCCAGAGCTCTGTGGCCACTGCAATGCTCACAGCTGTGAGGCTGCTGCAGCTCCAGGAGACTTTGGACATTGCTCCAAGGGGATGCCCAGGCTGCCACTGTTGTCCTGTCTGTGCAGGGCAGGGGCCTGTACTCCATGATCCTGCTGCCTCTTATTACGATCTGCTCATACAAGCAGGGGTCATAATGGTTCATTTACTGATCTCAGAGTGCAAAACACAGCACAGAGGGGATTTCAGTATGAATCAAAACAAATGCACTTTTTATTGATTTCCCATAGCAAATGCGATAGCGGGATTAAGAGTGAGAGAAAGAGGTAGAGAAAGAAAGAGAGGAGAAAGGGGATATAGCTACCAAACATGGAGATGAAATCCTGGTGTCTCAGTTGATGGGTCCGCCTTTCATATTGGGGAGAGTCTCTTTTAAAATCTCTGGTTAACTCAGTGTTTTTATATAATCCTCCATTGTGGGGACAACAGATTATAAGAATAACCTGAATGAAGCCACCAAGGGGGAACTGGTAGTCCATGTTTTCAGCAGTAAGCGAGAGCCATTATCTTCTTGGTCCAACGACCACGCCTGCAGGCAAACATCTCGCTTTGGTAAAGTCAGCCCCATCACCCCCGCTACTAGGGTTGTAGGGGTCTCATGTCTCAGTCCTTGAGAGGGGATTTGTACAGAGGTCTCAGTCTCAGTCCTTGGGAGGGGGCTTTGATCTCCATCTGTCACTGTGGCTGTGGAGCAGATGAGGGATCTTCTGTGGGGGACCACCAAAGTTACCCCAGAAAGTCCACTTGGCCAAGAGGTGGGGAAATTCATAGGCTATTGTCATGAAGCTGGGAGCATGAAGCAGGTGCAATCTTCAGGTACAGAACTGCCATTACACTGCTCAAAGCCAGTGTACCGTGGTGTGGTGACACAGGAAAATGCACCTGCAGACGATTGGCAAGCACCCACCTCGAGCAGGCCAGAACTGCTGTGGGGTCCTCGGCATCCTTATGACGAGCGTGGGGCAAATGAGGGGAACTTTAGACAGACTTTTACATCACCCTGGGACTCACTATTGTCTTCAAGAGATCTTTTTCAGTAGTGTTCCCTAGTGGCGTTGTGAAGTCTTCAGGACTCATCAACATTGGTAGTATATTCCGAGAAACAGAGGTAGTATGTAGAGAGGGAGAGGGAGAAAAAGAAGGAAATAGAAAAGTAGAAAAGGAAAAGGAAACAATAATATTAATTCAGATTATCAAACAAATCAGAGTTAATCAGAACATTAATAACAGTCAGTATTAATTCAAAATAATTTTTTCATAACAAATCACAAATATTCAAAAGTAATTTTCACAAGATTACAAAAGGAAATAATTTCAAAACATGCATTCAAATTTTATAATCACCTTGTGGATGCCCATAGGGGAGAGGACATCTGCCAGGTTATGAGCATTAATTATGGACGTCAACCGTGTTAACCGTTTCATCATTCTCCAGCTCATAATGAATAAAATTGCTGATAAAAGAAAACCAATTAAAACTAAAATCAAAAGGACAATGATGGGATGACACCATTGGTTCAAGGCGCTTGTGGCAGTAGGTGACCACCCAAAAAGAGTATCCCACCTCCTGTGCTCGACATCTTTTCTTACCCTTTCTATAACACGATGTAGTTCGTTCACATTATGATGAACAGTTATCAGGGTTTTCTGCCCATCTTTCTTGGTCTTTTCCAAAATTTCTATTAAGTCCTGATAAAGTAACAATTGCTTTACCAAAGTAAGGTTCATTCCAATGGGAGTAAATGATAGTTTGTGAATCAGTGTGTAATTTGATTGCAAAAGGTAATGAGAGGTAACTGGAACTTTATAAGAAAAATCGCATCCTGTGATTAGTAAATTTGCAAGCAGAAATATTTGAATGATTTTTAGTATCTACTACTACATTTTTTACAAATACCATATCATGAGTAAATCTAAAGCATGCACAACCATTACCTATATATATATATAAAAGGACTGTTTCTGTACCCTCGTTGATGAATTTCAAAATGACAGATATTTTACTTAGTGTCCAGACAAATATCTTGAGCTATAACTGCATTACTTTCACAGATAAACCCTTGTTGTTCTCGGAAAAAACAGGATTCTAAGTTAACAGTTTGCCATTTCTCACCAATATGATGGGCCCATTCCCTATGCTCGGAAGGGTAGAGAATAGCTCCATCATGATTCAATCCTAATGCAATGATAGGGAATATCAAATGCACTGAGGCATTACGTATGGTTTACACAAAAGCTGAGGCTGTGTTTGTAATGGGGTTGTAAGTAAAATTCACTGAGTTCCACCAGGATTGGAATTCTCTTTCAAAGTCAGTGGCATTATCCCAAATTATTTTCCGAATTTCAGTAGGAAAAGTGCCTTCTTCACCTTCTCTTATAATAGAGGCAGCAACTGACTGCATCCACAATTGTGCCTGGGTACAGCTGAGGGCCAAAGAAACATTGTTTTGTGTAGCACTGAGTGCATCAATTACCAATTTACAGTCATTCACACTTACCTTTTCCCAATTTGGTAATATGTTTGATAACAACCACTGATGTGTTCCCAAAGCCAAGAAGGACAGCTGTAGTGGTTGTTGTAATTTAGTCAAGTCTCTAGTTGTGACGGCCAATTTATTCAGTATTCCTTCTGAATCAATACTATTTAGAATTCCCAATCCTGTTCCCATAACACCAGTTATGTCTCTATGCTAGCTTGAAGGCAAAACCAGCGAGAGACTCCAAGTCAGAAAAAACCCAGTTTAATAGGAGAGAAAAAAAAAGGCAAAATAAAATAATTTAAAACACATGCAATGGTACAAAAGATCACTGCCAGAGTCAGAATACAACCTGAAACCGTGGTGGTAGCAGTCCAGATGAAGTGGTCTGGTTGAAGCAGTGATCCCACAGAAAGGTCTGGTAACTCTTGTCCTCTGGGAATCCAGTGGGTGAGGCTGCCTGTGCTGTCCCAAATCCCAGATTCTATCCAGGTGGGAATGCTTCGCTCCTCTCCCTGGGTGGAGCATCTCACAATGGGCTGATATCATTTTATCAGTCTTTCAATGGGTCCTTGATTGCCCATTAAACAGAGATGGCTCCTGGAGGGAGTTATCTATGAGTCATGAAGCAGGGCATTGATGGGCCATTAACAGAAGATGGTCTGGAGGCAGGGGGAAAGGGAAACACTGCACAATTTAGTTTCCACAGCTCATGTAGATGGTGATAGCATACATACTTTGGGCACACCTTACATTGTAACCTAGGAGACAGTCTCTAAGCTTCCACTTTTTAAAAGAGTTCCACTTTCGCAACCAGACTGTCCAGCCTTCAAAGGAAGTCTGCAAGAAAGGTGAACAAGCTAGCTAATTTTATGAGACATTATTTTGCATCAGCAATTTGGCTTGCTTAAGAGACTATGCTGGATTGAACAGTATTTGTTGTTGTCCTGTCTTCCTAATTATATATGGTCCAATTTCAGGAATTCTCGGGCTAAGCCTAACCAGTGGTTGGGTTGGAGTGTTGGTAATATGAGCTGTAGTAAATTGGGCTATAACATTTATTTTAAATTTAAAAGAAAGCCCTTGAGTATTTTTGGCCCAAAGACAAACTACTTCTACAGTTTGTGCTAGTGTGAAATTGTGCCAACAATCCTACATGCTTGGGTGTGTGCAGACCTCTTTGTGCTTATATTTTTGGTTTGTCAGAACACTGATGGAGGTTGCCTTCCTATAGGTGGTTCCATTAATCATTCGACACCCTATACTAATTTTTTTTCCCCCCACTATCCCTTGAAGATGCCAGTTTTTTGTTTTTCCCATTCATGCCTAGTATATACCTGATTTTAGTGCATAACAACAGCTGATAGGTTTAAGCCTTCCACATTTCCCATGGAGCCAGTAAAATGAACAAAAGCTTGGGACAAGGGCCATTAAGTATCATATTGAAAAAAGGGGTTTTCAGACTCTTTCACTTATTGGGGGGTGACTACTGTACTCAGTGTGGGCTTTGTTATAGGGTTTATCTTAAATTTGTAAACTAGACCGTTAAAACCCAAAGGATCCGTCAAGTTATTTAGCCAACGGCATGTCACATAAGTTGGTTTGACAAAACCAAAACTATACCAACAATCAGGTGGTTCATTATTACAATCCCTTGTAATTGCAATATTGTTGGTTCTGGGGCCTGAAGTGTAATTACCCACATACTCTTGACAGCAGCACAGGGTAAGGGGAATTTTTTTAGTACAATTGCACTTTTCTGTAGGGCACAGTTCTGCTGTAGAGATGTACAAATAGTTTTTTCCACCTGCTTCTAAACAAATTTCCAGCAATTGTAGTGGAGGAGGCTTTCTCATGGAGAGATCCTTCCACTCTTCTGCATGCTATCATATTTACTTCACCCACTGTTCCACTTAGCATTTTGATCCACTCCTTCCGACCCCATCCCCGCTCATTTAGATGGTATGCCTCAGAGCCATGCTGCACTACAGTTGCTCAGTTTGGATGGTGATCTTTGGGATAAGATCCTAAAACATTTGTGTGCTTGATGATAGCTTAAGACCACAGCCACTCCAAAGAATCCTGGCCATGGTATTGTGGTAGGATACAGAAAAATATCACCAGTTTTATCATGGTGCAGATGATCCTCATGTCCCTTGGGGTTCTTCTGTAAAAGTAAACAACAGAAACATCCTGCCACTAGGAGGCAGAGACAATGGTTAGAATGATGGAATTATCCAGCGTGGATTTACCCGATGCTCTTTCCCTGGGGCATCAGAGGCTACCCATGCATAGTTATTTAGAGGGGATTTTAGTACTAGGGGTACTTCCCCTACAGTAGGAAGGTCCACCAGAACTGGTTGTCCATGGTAATGTGCAGGATTCTTGGGAACATCAGGTCCCTGTAGTGAAGGAATCATGCTTGGAGCTGTTGGACAGAAAGCAGTGATTTTGGGACACCCGTTTAGTCCCCATCTACCATTCACTCCTTTAACTGCTTCCCATAACCGGACATCCCAATTTCCCTCCTGTGGTTTCAGAAGTTGTTTCAAGAGACCATTGGTCCTTTCTAGGATCCCGTTAGCTTGAGGGTAGTAAGGGGTGTGAAAAATACATTTAATCCCTTCACTTTTTGCCCAGTCCTGTACAACTCTAGCAGTGAAGTGGGATTTGTTATCAGATTGAATTTCCTGAGGTTTTGGGAATGTTCCAAACCACTCCTGCAATGCTTTGACAGTATTATCTCCTGTGGCTCTTTTAAAAGCATTGGCCTGGACTAGCCCAGATGTAATCTCTACTCCTACCAGTACAAAGTGTTTACCTCCTGACTTCTTAAAGGGGCCAATATAATCTTGCTGCCACACATCCCACAAGCCTTTGCCTTCTCTTAAATGCAGAGGGTCATCTTCCATAGAGTATCTTTCCAGTCTTCTACAACATTGTTCGCAGGCAGATATACATGTTGTACACATTTCCCTGGTGACAGGCCAACCCCGAGCATGAGCTTCCTTGTACAGATCTTTTGCACCTGTGTGCTGTCTTTTTACATGCAGCCATTCCAATAGTTGATCCCAGTCCTCTGTCATTTGTTCCTTCTTTAGGGGACTAAGTCTTGCTAACTCATCAGCTTTATTATTCCGTTCTCCTGCTGGATTTTCATCTGTTTGGTGAGAAGCTACCCACCCAATGGCAAAATTTCCTTAGCTTGCAATATTAAAAATTTCTTGCCATTTTTTCCTTTTGCCAAACTGGAGTTCTGTTAACTTCCCAATCATTTTGTTGCCAAAATGGAAGCCACTCACTACATCCTTTGTACACGGCATAGGAGTCAGTGTAAATGCAGACAAGAGAGGTATTTTGTACCTCATGTTGGAAAACACTCCAAACAGTGATCAGTTCCCCAACCTGAGCACTGCCTTCCCCTTTGGTAATAATTTGTTCACCAGAGGAAATGTGGAAGGCTGCTGCCCTGTTTCTCTACACCTTTCCCTCCCGCCTAGCAGAGACATCAGTGAACCAAGAATTTGTTGATTGTTCAGAGGAGAAAGGAGGCGCTACTTTAATCACAGGGGCAGGTTTTTCTTGGGTGTTGCCCAAGCTCTCAGTTTCTTGGATTGCTAAGTTTTTTACATCTCCTTCTGGTATTGAAAAAATGTTAGAGTAGTATTCAGTCTGAGCATACCACTTTCTAACTGAGGCTCTCTGGGTGACCCCCTCAGGTGGAGGGGTCCCAGTCGTGATGGCTTTGATTACTTTGAAAGGACCCCTCAATGCAATTGGTTGTTGTCGAGTAATTTTTTCCACTTCTATGAGAGCTAAGCTAACCACAAACAACCCCTTTCCCCAGATGGTGTATCTTTCCTCAGCATCTTTGAAACCATGTGAATAAAAACCAGCAGGCCTTGTTGGACCTTCAGGACCCGTTGCCATATGCGTATGGATAACCCTGAGGAAGGGAATCACCATTCTACCTGAAAGGGATCTGTAGGATGGATAGGGCCTAGTGCCTGATGAACTATTGCTTCAAAAATCAGCAATTGTAGCGCTTCTTCTTCAGCACGGGTCCAATCCCATTTCACCTCATTGCTCAGCAAGTCATAAAGGGGCCTGGCAATTATTGAGGAATCTGGAGTGTCTTCTCCAGAACACTAATAGTCCTAGAGCTTGCTTTCCTGGATTCAGGCATTTTAATCTGATCTAAAGAGGTTAGGGTATCCGGTGGTATACATGTCATACCTCCTTTCCACCAAATTCCCAAAAACTTCACTTCCTGAGAAAGTTTTTGGCTTTTTTCAGAGAGAATTTGCAAATTCAGACTTTCTAAATGGGAGATTATTTCCTGTTGGGTATCCCCCACTACTCCTATTTCATCCCCTCCCACCAGGATATCATCGATGTATTGGTAAACATCCACATTATCAGGTTTGGGTATTTTCTCTAATTCTTTGGCTAAAGCATGATGAGCCACGGTGGGGGAATGTTTGTACCCTTGGGGAAGTCTAGTGAAAGTGTATTGCTGTCCTTCCCTTGTGAAGGCAAAATGGTCCATGTCTTCTGGCTGTATAGGTATCATAAAAAATGTCTTTGACATCTATAGTTGCCATGATTGAGTGAGCCTTTTCCTGAACTGATGTTATTAATTCAGCTAAATTTGGAACCGCTGCTGTGAGAGGGTCTGTGTTGGCATTAAGCCTGTGAAAATCTACTGTTAGTTGCCACTTCCCATTAGGTTTTCGAACAGACCACGCTGGAGAGTTAAAAGGAGAATGAGTATTAACAATTATTCCTTGGTCTCACAAATCCTGTATAACTGTTTTAATGCCCTCTTTGGCGCCAGAAGGGAGGGGGTATTGTTTCACATTAGTAGCTTTACTATAAGCTTGTGTGGGTGCTGTTTGAAGTAATCTA
Organism: Tachycineta bicolor; assembly: GCA_025960845.1. Lineage (NCBI taxonomy): Eukaryota > Metazoa > Chordata > Aves > Passeriformes > Hirundinidae > Tachycineta > Tachycineta bicolor. The sequence goes on along the minus strand of JANEHK010000583.1, from coordinate 12,631 downwards.
ATGTTAATTGGCAGTGTACCAAATGACCACAAAAATCCCTCAGAATCTTCCCACTGCCTTCCAGCAAGGACATCCATCCCTAATAAGTTGTTTGGAATATCTCCAATTACCATTTTGACAACCAACTGATCCGCTTCTCCAGGAAGCATAAGTTTTACTAAAGCCATATTCATAGATTCTGTAGTTCCTAGAGCATTAAGAATGCAGCATTGTCTTTTTGTTGGAACAACTCCATACTTCAGGGCATCCCTTTTTGTTAGTGCAGAGATTTGAGCCCCAGTGTCAACCAAAAAGGTTACAAATACTCGTTTGGGGTTTGTAATAGCTGTGATCAATATGTCTCCTGATTTATTTTTAGTGAGCATTCTCAAATACATCCATATTCTGTTTCTTCACCCACTGTTAAGAAACAGAGAATTTAGTTTCCCTGGGGTGGTGTTTGTTTTGATTCACAATCTGAATTACCAGGGAGAGGCTGAGAGAGGGTTAGTTTTGGTTCACTGTCTGGATCTTGAGAAGGCAGAGGTGCACTGGGTTGAGTTGATAAATTTGGCTTTCGAGAGTGCCAGTTAGTTATTATATTTTGTAATTTTTCAAGGGGCAAACCATCCATCACCTCTCTGGGGACCCCCCTTTTTAATGCCCAACAGCCACCAATGGTGGCGGTTAGAGATCTGTTTTCCCTTCTCTGAATTTTCACTGTGAGGGGTCCCAATAAAACAAACACCTTTTATTTTTTCTGATTTCTCCTCCTGGGTTTTCACAGGCCCATATTGTCTATTGAAATTAATTAAATCTATGGCAACATCCCCCCATGTCCAAACTTTGCAGCTACTGGCAGGTGAGCTAGATTGAGAAGCTGGGGGCTGAGAGGGGGTTGAATATGGAGTAAAGCCAGGATCGGTAGATTCAGTTTGGTTGCATGGACTTCCAAGGACTCTTTCCAGCCTTTCCACAGGATCTAATGCCATTATGGTCTTTTGTAAAGTAATTGCTGTAGGTTTGAGTGATTCTGGAAGCCCCCGAATTAAAGGGGTCATGAGTTCTGGTTTCACTTGGAATTGCATCGGGGATTCAAAACCAGGAATCAATTTCTTTTCATGGATCATTTGCAGACAGGCGGCTTTTTGAACGCTTTCTAGGAGTTGGTCAGGGGTAGTAGTTATGGCTAAGGGGTCTCCCCTTTCCAGAGAATTTATTCCCCCAGCCCAAAAAGCCGCACGCTGTGTTAGGGACCAAGCGTCACACTTATCACCTGTTGTTAAGAAAACTCCATGTCCCCAGTATCCATTAGCCTCGTGTTCAGTTAATTTAATTTGATCTCCACCACTGAGGGACACTCGGAAGACATACTCTGTCTCTGATTCTTGTGGGAGGTGGCTGTATTCCTTTTTTAGCTTAGCCAATTCAGTAGCGCTGTATAGTATATGTTTGGTTGTGATATGTGGTTCAAAATCTTCATCATTTATGTAATTATATTCTGTTTTAACCAAGGGTCTCAAGTGAGGACAGCAGATTTCCCCGCAGTTTTTGACTGCTTCAAGTTCCTTTTGGGGATAAATTTGTTTAATGTGAGGAGTTTTCTTCTCTGTTTCCATAGAGGAATCAGCATTATAGGAGGTTTTAACATATTCCTCTATAAGGGCAGCTCTCAGTGCATAGATCTCATTCCTTTCTTCATTTCATTGTTTTTGCAAAATTTCAACTAGGTTTTGAAGGGGGTCTATTATAGCTTTTTCCTCACTTCTTCGCTTAAAGCGACTTTCTACAGCTGCTGAAAGACAAGCTCCCAAAACTGAGCAGAGGATAGTTTTGTTTTTTCCCAGTTTAAATTTTGTTTCATGTTGTAAAGAGCATACTCTATCAATAATATTTTCCAAATTAAACCAATTACTTTGTGCCCACTCCTCCCGGAGAAGGCTTGGCATTGTGTTTAGCAAGTAATGCATAAAATGCAGCTTTGTCTTTTGTACTAAGATTTTCAGTCATTTTGTGAAGGGATCAAAACCACAACAGGGAGGAAATACTTAGTTACACACACACACAGTTCGGCTGTGTCTCCCTTCGCTTCCCTGGGTGGGTGAAGAGACAAAATCTGCCTGGGAGGCCCTGCTTAGTTTCTTCAGGTTGTCCCTTCCTTCCCAGACAGTCCAGAGACACATAAACACAAAAACCAGTTTCCCCTTTTTGCACTAAGAGATCTTTTGTGAAATTCTGAAGACAGAACCCTCAATTGAGTACGGGGTGCTTATCACCTAGGCGTGTGCAGTTTGCAGGAAATCTGAGTTGCCCCCCTTGCTTTCTAGCTCTGTTCAACCCTTTTGGGAATGACAGGCTAGGTGCGGCTGGAGTGAAACGTCCTTCCCCTATTACAGACTGCACATAACCCTGCAAACCCCTCCGTCTATCAGAATCCTGTCCGTGACGCCAATTTAATGTCACGATCCGCTCGTACAAGCGGGGTCGTGATGGTTCGTTTACTGATCTCAGAGTGCAAAACACAACACAGAGGGGATTTCAGCATTAAAACAAATGCACCTTTTATTGATTGACCATAGCAAATGCGATAGAGGGATTAAGAGTGAGAGAGAGAGAGAGAGAGAGACGGAGGAAAGGGGGAATATAGCTACCAAACGTGGAGACGGAGTCCTCGTGGTCTGGTCGATGGGTCCGCCTGTCACGTCGGGGAGGGTCTCTCCGAATTTCTGGTTAACTCAGGGGTTTTTATTATAGTCCTTAGTCACGGGGGGAACAGGTAAAAGTATTGAAATTCCCGAGGGGAGGAACAGGTAGTCCATGTTCTCAGCAGTAAGCGAGAGCCATTGTCTTCTTGGTCCAACGATCACGCCTCCAGGCAAACATCTCGCTTTGGTTGAGTCAGCCCCAGCCCCCTATACTGGGGTCGTCAGGGTCTGATGTCTCAGTCCTTGAGAGGGGCTTCATATAGGGGTCTCAATCTCAGTCCTTGAGAGGGGGTTTTGATCTCTGTCTGTCACGGTGGTTGCGAAGCAGATGAAGGATTTTCCATGGGGGACCACCAAAGTTACCCCAGAAAGTTCCCTTGGCCAAGAGGTGAGGAAATTCATAGGCTATTGTCATGAAGCAGGGACTGTGAAGCAGATGTAATCTTCAGGTACAGAACTGCCATTACACTGCTCACAGCCTGTGTACCGTGGCGTGGTGACACAGGAAAATGCACCTGCAGACGATTGGCAAGCATCCATCTCGAGCAGGCCAGAACTGCAGTGGGGTCCTTGGGGTCCTTGTGACAATCGTGAGGCAAATGAGGAGAACTTCAGACAGACTCTTACAGCAATGGGACCAAGATGAAAGAACCAAGGCTTTGGATCGGATTAAGATGATCCACTATTGTGTAGAGGTGTGGCTGACTCTTAACCTACCGGGAAAATGGCCTTGGCAAGGCACAACTGACCCTTGGATGTGCTCGCTATTAAATCAACACTTGCGAGCCCAAGGAGATATAGAGACTGAACAACTAAAATATGCGGCCTGCTGGTTGAAACCTAACCAAGGAGAGAAACACATAAGGATATGCAAAATCAAGGAGCAGGGAAAGAACAAGGATGAAAGAAAGGAAGAGGAGTACCTTACTTGGGACCCTCTCGACCATCTACCCCCTCCACCTACATGTCCTGATACCCCTTCTATTCCCAATTCCCCTCCGACTAATTTTTCCGTGAGCACACCCCTAGTGGGTCCTGTGAATGTTTTTAAAGATACACCCCTAGAGGGTCCTACTAATGTTTCTGGAAGCATACCCCAAGCGGGTCCTATTAATTTTTCCGTAAACACACCCCTAGCGGGTTCTATGAATGTTTCTAGGAATTTTTCTGAGAATATACCCCAAGCGGGTCCAAACAATTTTTCTGGAAATGCACCCCTAGCAGAAACACCACTCTATCATAACAAGAAGGCCCTTTACCACATGGCAGCTTCCTCTGCTCTTTCCTCAGTATCGCCTAATTCCGCATCCTCCCCCTCTCCATCCACACTCCCAGCTCCACCTCCAGACTGGGGATTAAGTCTTCCCATGTCAAGCCCAGAAGCCTCCCCCAGCAACAATTATAGTGGAGGTACTCCAACCCAAAGAACTGAGACTTTAGAAGGGCCCTATTGCAATACAAGATCCAGGGCGAAACTCTTCCCCTTAAGAGAGGTCCCGATGGGAGGGACTGCTGGAGGAGTAGGATTTGTGAACGCCCCTCTTACGGCCTCCGAGGTCCATAATTTTAAAAAGGAACTGGGGAGTCTTGTAGAGGATCCCATTGGGGTCTCAAATCAAGTGGATCAATTTTTGGGCCCCAATGTGTACACATGGGAAGAGCTAAATTCTATTTTAAAAATACTATTTAGCCCAGAAGAGGTAAGAATGATCCGCACTGCGGGGATGAGGATATGGGAGAGAGAGAATAGAATAGGTCCTCCAGGTGACATCAAATTGCCCATAGTGGACCCTAGATGGAGTCCCAACTGGGAGGAAGACAGGAGAAGTATGGAGGACTACCAGAATTTAATAGTGAGAGGAATCAACGAGTCAGTGCCCCGAAGTAACAACACCAAATTAGCCTTTGACAGCATGCAAGGAAAGGAAGAGACCCCCGCCGCCTGGCTGAACAGATTAAAAAGGAACTTCCAGTTATACTCCAACATAGACCCTGATAGCCCCGAGGGCCAGATATTATTAAAGACCCAGTTTGTCAGTAAATCGTGGCCAGATATAAGGAGAAAACTAGACAAAATAGAAGATTGGCAGGAGAGAGGAATAAATGAACTATTACGAGAAGCCCTAAAAGTCTACTTAAGAAGAGAGGAGGAGAAGACTAAAGCCAAAGCAAAAATAATGGTGGCTGTAGCGAAAGAAAGTGCCGGGGTAGTCAAGAATCAGGATCCACCAGGCAGGCAAAGTACAAGGTTTAAAGGAGAGAGACGAGGAACACCCACAACTCCACCTTGGAGAACCCCAAAGAGAACAGGGGAAGAGAGGACATGCTTCTATTGTGGGAAAAAGGGACACTTGTGGAGAGACTGTCAGAAGATAACATTTGATGAAGCGATTGCAAGAGAGCAAGATAAACTAGAAAAGCTGCTAAAAGGAGAAGAGGATGAAGATTAGGGGTGTCGTGGGCTCTATACAATAGGGGACCCCATGTATCATCAAGAAGAGCCCATGGTAAACTTTGAAGTAGGTCCCCATCAGGAAGACTTTGAATTTTTGGTGGACACAGGAGCAGATCACTCCAGCCTTAAAACGCTCCCCGCAGGAATAACCGTCAGCACGAAAACCTGTGAGGTGATGAGAGCAGAGGGAAAACCATTTAAAGCTCCCATTATAACTGATGTCAAAATAAAAGGGAACTCTCGGCAAGTCACCACTGATTTTATATACTTACCCGAGTTGGAAACTAATCTGCTGGGAAGAGACTTGCAAGTCCAGTTGGGGGTAGGAGTCATTCCAGAAAAGGGAAAAATGCGGGTGAAAATCATGAAGCTAACAGCCAAAGGTTTAGAAGAAATTGACCTGAAAGTATGGGCTGGGGAAGGGAAAACTGGTCTCCTAGATATCCCACCTACTAAAATCGAAATACAAGCAGGGACTTCCCCGGTCCGGATAAAGCAGTACCCTATATCTCCAGAAGGGAAAAAAGGACTGGTACCTGTTATAGAACAACTGCTGGAGGAAGGCATCTTAGAACCATGCATGTCCCCTCATAACACGCCCATACTAGCAGTGAGAAAAGCCGAAGGAAAGTATCGGTTAGTACAAGATCTAAGGGAAATTAATAAGAAGACCGTCACTAAATACCCCGTGGTCCCAAATCCTTATACGTTGCTGAGTCAAATTCCTCCAGAACACGCGTGGTTCACTATTGTGGATCTAAAGGATGCTTTTTGGGCCTGCCCCTTAGCTGAGGAATGCCGGAATTGGTTCGCATTCGAGTGGGAACATCCAGAGAGAAGTAGGAAGCAGCAGCTAAGGTGGACTCGTTTACCACAAGGATTCACTGAGTCCCCAAATTTGTTTGGGCAAGCCCTAGAAAAGCTATTAGAACAATTCCATCCTAAGGGATCAGTGCAGATTTTACAATATGTGGACGACCTGTTGGTATCAGGGGAAGATCAGTCAGAAGTAAAAACAGCAAGTATACAGCTCTTAAACTTCCTGGGGGAAAAAGGACTAAGGGTGTCAAAAAGGAAACTACAGTTCATTGAACAGGAGGTGACCTACCTGGGGCATCTAATTGGGAAGGGATACAAAAAGTTAAGTCCAGAAAAAATAGCAGGAATCCAAGCCATACCCGCACCCAAAACCAAAAGGGACATAAGGAAACTCCTGGGCCTCTTCGGATATTGTAGACTGTGGCTCGACAAATACACCCAGAGCGTGAAGTTTCTTTATGAGAAACTAGTCAATCCTGAGCCAATAGAATGGACAGAGGAAGATGAAGACCGATTAAAAGACCTACAACTTAAGTTTTCCACAGCACCTGTCCTAAGTCTACCCAACCTGAAACAAGAATTTGACCTATTTGTAAATACCGAAGAGGGGGTGGCTTATGGAGTCATAACTCAGGAATGGGGCAGATGTAAAAAGCCTGTAGCCTTTCTATCGAAACTGTTGGACCCCGTTGCTCAGGGTTGGCCAACTTGTCTACAGGCTGTTGCGGCAACCGCAGTACTAGTGGAGGAGACCCAGAAGCTGACTTTACAAGGAAAAGTACGGGTCCATACACCACATGACTTAAAAACCATCTTAAGTCAAAAAGCCCCAGAATGGATAACAGACTCCAGGATACTTAGATATGAAATCGCGCTAATGAATTCAGAAAATCTAACCTTAACTACCTCAAAGACTCTGAATCCAGCGCAATTTCTTTCTGGAGAACCTCCCCAAGATTTAGAGCACGACTGTCTAGAACTCCTGAACTTCCAAACTAAAGTAAGAGAGGATTTGGATGCGACACCTTTACCCTACGGGAGAAAGCTATTCATAGACGGATCTTCAAGGGTAATAGAGGGAAAAAGAGCATCAGGGTATGCAGTAATCGAAGGATCAACCAGGAGTAATATGAGAACCCCAGAAACCGGAACGTTACCCAGCAGTTGGTCAGCCCAACTTTGTGAAATATATGCGCTAAAGAGAGGACTGGATTTACTAGAAGGGGACCGAGGAACCATATACACTGATTCCAAATATGCATATGGAGTAGCCCACACCTTTGGAAAGATCTGGGAGGAGCGCGGTTATCTAAATTCAAAGGGAAGAGACTTAGCACATAAAGAGCTAATAAAAGCCACACTAACATCTTTAATAAAGCCCCTAGAAATCACCATAGTTCATGTGAGAGGCCATCAGAAAAGAGACACTCTGGAAGGAGAGGGAAATCATACAGCAGACCAAGAAGCAAAAAAGGCAGCTCGAGGGTCAGGGGAACCCATCAAGGTCTTAGCCCTAGCAGAAGTCTCAAGGGAAAGGGAGGAGAAAGAGAAGCCAATATATGAAGAGAAGGAATTAAAACTAATTAAAGAACTGGGAATGCAGCCAGGCAAACATGGTGAATGGGTGACATCGGATGGGAGAAAGTTTTTAAATAAACCCCTAGCAAGGAAAATGCTAAGTGAGATCCATGAGTCAACCCATTGGGGAACTCAAGGGCTATGCAATCACTTCCTGAGAGAATATCTGTGTTTGGGAGTATATGAGTTAGCGAAATCTGTAACTCAGGGGTGTATTATTTGCCAGAAGGTCAACCAGCAAGCCTTAAGAAAGATTCCACTAGGGGGAAGGG
>JANEHK010000582.1:8997-21807 GCA_025960845.1 Tachycineta bicolor | reverse complement strand
AATTTACTTGAAGCAACAACATTCTTCAAGGTCTAAACTAGCAAGGCATCCTTGAAGGTATGCAAGGTTTGTATCATTGCTAAATTCTGCCCAACAGCTGGGAGTAACTGAAGAATTTCTGCTAACATACAGATTAAATGCAATCATCTCTTTCTGTCCCTGTGTTGACATGAAAAATCTGCTTGAGAAGCTTTGCCTTAATGGTGTCATCAAGCTGGCATGGTTTCCCTGCTATGCGGACCAATGCTTTTTGCATTCTGTTCCTGCTCTGTTTTTATGTGATCTTGTTTTCTGTGATTTGTTTCAATTGCTTGCAAACATAGAACATGTAACTTTCACCAACTACATTAATATTTACATTATATTGTAGTGTTCTGCCCTCAATGTGTAAACACTAAACCAACTCCACAACAATTATTTATATGGGAGCAAACAGAATAGTTCCAGATAAATGTGTGACTTCCATTGTTGAACTCCAGGGTTTGATTATAGGAGATTCAGGAATTCAAGGCAACTATCTGATATACTGAGATTTACAGAGGTGAACTTTAAAGGCAGAATAGTAGCAACACATACCTTTCAAATAACATTTATTTAATCTTAAATCAAATCTTAAAAAAATATGCAAATTTTCCCTCTTATTTTACAGGTAGAGAGACTGAGGCATGTAGCAGTGACAAGTCCTGTCTATTGCTATGCTGAAGGTGTAAAACTGATACAATAATGTGGGGTTTTGAGGTCTTAAATCAGAGATTTCTCTATCCTTGGGATATCACAATGGACAGTATGGCTCTTGGAGCCTGCCCTCCAAATTACATGGAACCATAAGCCCATAAAAATTTCCACCCTTGCTATAAGGTGTGCAGAAACCTGGTTTTCTCAGACACTCTTTGTGGTTATCTCTCAAATAGTTGGTGGTCTCCCTCCCTGTCCCCAGAGGAGTGAACCACAGGATGAAAATTGCTGATGTGTGAGTGTTATTAGCCATGGCTGTATGGACTGAAGTGTAAAGGAAAATGTGTTTGAAAGCAGGTCTGGACTTGACTGATTAATGCTGTATTTTGCTCCTCAGATAGCTCCAGCTAAAGGAAAGCTTAAGTGAAATTCTGCTGTTGTATATATCTGATTTGAAGACAGATCAGTGAAGTTTCTGAGCTTTAGTTTGTGGATGCTACCTGTGTGACCATAAGTAATGCAGGTTGGGTCAGAGATGAGGTTTTCATGTGAAGCAGATGCGCTTGCTATGGGAGTCAAAACTGGGAGGAATTTATGTGATGGCAGGCAGACACCCCTTTAGTGTTCTTTTACTCCAGTAGCAGCTTGCAGTTTATGTCCAGGAACAGCTTTATCCAGCTTGGCTGTTGCTGGGATTATCACCCCAGTGGAAGGACTGACAGAGAGTTTCCTGGCAAGTACATTGCTGAAGATGGAGCATGCTGGAAAACAGTTGAATTTTATAGCAACTGATGAAATAATGTTAGAAGCATAGCCACTCCAGGTGCCCTAACCAGCTTAATTTCTGTGTTATATTCTGTGTAGAGGCTGAAAGCCTGACATGTCTAAATTCCCAATATCCTTATGGGTCCTTTCCCTGACCTGCAGTATGCAAGACCATGGTCTAGAAAACCTTCATTTTCAGTTCCAAGTCTGAGGTGAGGAAGTAGATTTGCTATAAAATCATAGTGCACTTCAATTCACTTCTGTCAGAAATACTGGGTTCAGTTCTTTGCTTCTGATAGGAAGATTTCCAGTGCCCAGGGCTAAACTACATCCTCACACTAAATGGTTTCCCTGAAGGCCTGAGAGTGCCTTTAACTCCTCATTGCTGGCTGAAACTCAAGGAACCCATCCTGACAGATTCTGGTGTCAATCCTATAATCTCGGTGTCAATTGGTATTACGTAAGTCATTACAATTTATTCATCTTATTGTCCACCTGCTTTAGGATGAACAATTTCCCACCATTTCTCTGTGACAGAAATGATTGGAGTGGCACGTTAAACTTACAGGGATCACAGTGTGACCTACGTCTTTTGGGGACAATTCATACAAAGGAACACTGTGCAAATTTGAGCACTTTCCCCCAGCTGTACCCAGTAACACCAACTGATAAAATGTTTGCTCCTGTATCCCATGGCACTACTCAATTGGAGTTAAGGCTTATATTCAAGTAGTTATTTGTGAATTTATGACAATAACTGAAACGAGGAAGCAGAAGTTGCTTTTCTTGCAATAAAAATCTGTATTATGTCTGTTAGAGCCCACTGGTTTGTATCCAAAATTTAATTTCTTTTTTTACAGAAGCAAATAAATTTTAAGCTCTAAGGTATTTTGATGTATTCGTTTATCTCTGATTTATTTGTATAAACATGACAAATTTAAATTCTAAACACCTTCAACCCTTCACCCCTCTGATGGTAATTAATTCATAGTGTGTTCCAGTACCACTCAGTGTAGGCTTAATCAGATCATCAATGGTGGATGTTAACCACAACATCTGTGACATTTGTATCAAACCAGGAGGAGTCTGGTGCTGTTTGAAACCACTCTCATGACACAGTTCATTTTGAGATTGTAAGCAGGCATTCTGCTTAGAAAACAAGATTAGATGAAGTATTGTATTAGCACACAATCCATAACTAAAATAATATTCATTACTCCCATCCTGTTGTAGGAGACAAATGTCTTATTTAAGGTCAGAATGGCCTATTGGAACAGGACCTATGTAGCTACATTATAAAACCAAAGTCTGTAATGAAAAAGATGTCTTGGAGCTTGTAACACAGCAAAATTGTGTATCAGCTAGGACACTGCTGTGTCAGAGGTACCACCACTTTGTCAGCGTTGCTCCTTTGCAGGTGGCAAGGATAAAATAATATACTTTTCCTTTAAATATTGCGCTCTTGTCTATATTGGAGAGGTTCAACCACTATGCCTGCCCTGGATATATCTGAGCAAAGCATTAACTTCTCAGAGCATTGACTGTCTGCTGGTATTTCCACAATATCTGTGTCGCAGCCATGCTTTTGGCTCGCGCTGCAGGACTGAACTGGAGGACTGCAGATTAAAACAATGAGTGCCTACAGCTCGAGTGAAAGAGCCAAGCACATGTCGTGAGTGGCTGTCAGAACACATATGCTTTGTGTGTGCACTAGAGGATGGACTTGAACAGTAATGCTGTGTTTTCCTCCAGACACCGAGGCTGTCTGTAGGGCCTGTCAGAACTACTCCTTCTGGGCTGGAAGCAGCTGCGGGATCTTTGTCAGTGAGCATGCTGTGGAAGTGTCATGCTGGTGAGTGCCTTTAACTGAAATGGGGGTAAAATAGCTGCCTGCCTCTACACAAAGCTGCAGCCTTGTGTTGAGGAGAGACAGCAAGGTATGCTCTTAGCTTGTGCAACTTGCTTGCCCTAACTCCAACCTTTTCCTGTTGCTACACCCAATTTGGAATAACTAAGAGGAATTAAATTTCTTAACAGAGTATCAAAATTTTTCTGTCTGGAGACATTTTACCAGCCCTCAGGTACTTTGGTCATTTGAGACAGTCCTGCTGGAGAAAAATGAAGCTCTACATTTTTCATTCTGCTTTGGAGAAGTGAAGTGAGTTTGCACTGGGGAGAGGTATGCACATTTGTGTCTCTTAGGGGGCAGCCACAGCAGGACAGATTGGGGTGTGGAATGCTTCATGTTTACTTTCTCACTAATTCAGAGTAGAGATTTTTCATCCTGCATCGTTTCAAATGATGAAGTAGGGACTAAAATGAGAATTGCCCTGGTCAGTACACCCAGTTTCACTTGCCTGAATGCTGTTTAGATGACAGTGAGGATAGCAGAGGAAGGTGGTGGTGGGTGGTCGATAGGAATAGAAAAAATAATGGTGAATTACCAGACCAGGTAAAAAGATAGAAGTAATAAACTGGAAGTAAATTAACTACTGGTTGATACAGATTTTTTAAATATACCTAAAGTCTTGCTGAATGACAGTGTCTGGCACGGAACAGGGAAGAGGAGGGGAGGTAAACATCAAACAATTCTGTCACAGTTTCTAGGTTTAGGGTTGCTTGACGTTTTTTATAGTTCTAAGAAAGCAAAAGCAGCAGAGCAGCCCAGAATCTTCTCTGGATAGGGAACATACCTGACCATAGCCAATCTTTTGGTCAGACAAGTCAAACTAAATTCTACATAAGGGGATGGGCAATTCTGTGAAGATTTCTGTGGCAGTGGGTGGAGGAGCCTTCAGGTTTTCTTTTCTGATAGTGAAAGATTTTTTTGAAGCAAGAACCATAGTAGATAGTCATAAAGCTAGTTTTTTAAATATGCTTTCCAATGTCTGTTTGGAGTCAAGAAAATCTGGACACTTTCTCACTGCAGCCCTTTAGAGTGGTTAAGAAATTAAGGCCTCTGAGAAAGTTTCATTTTCCGGTTCACCAGTTGCATTCATTTCTGTCTCTGGGATAGCACTTTTAAAAGATCTAAAATACGTAGAAACATGTTTACATTTTTGGACAAAGATATAATTTTTATGTTAGTATTCACTGCTGTGGGAGAACAATCACTCATATATTTTTTAAAATAATTTTTAGTCAAAATTTATCTCCCTTTAAACATCTTTCTCAGAAACCAGTGTCGCAAAAATCTCTGCATAAGAATAAGACTTCATTCAAAATGTGCTTGAGCATGGAAACAAACACCTTGCCAGACTAGCAGTTCTTGTAATGTAAGCCATGGTGGGTAGTGGGTTTCAGCCAGAATAAAACCCTCCAATAACTGTCAATAAAAAGTGGTTGTGTGGGCTGCTTGCCTCAGGTTGAGCAGGTCAATGACAGTCACATCACCTTGTAAGTACTTGTGGTGAACTTCCTCTCAGAAAGAAAAAGCATGGACGATCTGTACCACTGACTAATGATGATCAAGGGAGGTACTAAATCGTTGGTGCCTTTTGGCCAAGGGGGACTGAGGAGACCTGGCCCTGTGGATGCTGTGTCCTGTGAAAAATGAGGTTCACTTTCCTGGTGAAATTTAAAAGTTTAATAAAGGACAATAGGAGGCAAAGATAATAAAGCAAAGTTTTTAACAGCCGGGTGCTTGGCATTCAGCCAAGAGCACCCCTGCGATTTTGGAGACACCTTTTACGTACCTTTTCTATTGCATCAACATATTGCATATTCATTAAAAAATATGCATATTCAAACTTTCCCCCAAACTAGTTTACATGTTCCAAGAACTGTTTAGAGTGGCACCTCCTTGGGTCTGCCTTTTTAGATCATCCACATTTCTTGGCTGTTCTCATTCTCACCTCCAGCTTGGGTTTTGGTCCATACTTTCTTCAGACAGCAGGTGCTGATAGTTGGCATAACAGTAGCAGGGTCTTCATCATAAATTTACTGGATGTTATCCCAACCAAACAGACAGTTCAAACATAACTCTATCAGCTATCTCATTGCTATGTCTAAGTTTAGTTAATAGCAGAAACAAAACCTATATCTTTATAGCAAAGTTACTTTAACATTATACATATAGCATCCATTCTAATACTGGCGAAAAGCCAATGTTATAATATGTATTTATAACAGTCTGCAGCAGTACTTTGCTGGGGGCCCCTGGGAGCCCTGGGCCTCCTGCTCTGTGCCCCAAGGCCTTGGCAGGGAGCAGAGCCAGCAATGCTGGGCACTCCAGTGAAAGGCAACGCCGGCCCTTTGCGGGGGACATGGGGGCTTTGCTCACCCTCTCTCCTGAATGTGTCAATATAAGTAGCAGTTCTGGTTTTGTGGTTTAAAAAAGTAAGACAAAAAGAAACCTCTTGATTGCAGACATCTCTTGTAGCACAAGGTGGCAGCAATGCTCTATTATTTTGCATCCACACTCCTGATGCTGAATAGATGAAGTTAGAGCAGCAGAACACAAAGCTGAGGTTTTTTTTTTCCTGGGATGTTATTTTATTTCCCCTTTTCCCTCCAACTCCTATTTTTCCCTGATGTCTGGGAGTGGATGAGGTGGAACAGAATGGGAAATGTTTGTGCACTGAGTTTTAGTCTGGGGTCTCCTATCTCAAAACCACACAGAATTGAATCAATTAGAGGTTGGTGCTATAGGAAAATGGCATTGATTGAGTTCGTAGTGTTAGTTAAATTGTGCTCACTTACCCTACTAGCACTGCAAAGCCTGTGCCTACTGCAGGGCCCACAGAGCCACCCAGGAGCAGCACTGTGAAGCTAGTACAGGTTGAGACCTAAGGGTAAGGAATACTTGGTCACACTACAATAGAGAGCAAATTCTCTGTTGTTTACTGCACAAAATTTTTTCTTTGCTGATCTTTCTAGAAATCTTCAGAACAGATGCAGATATTGAATCTTTTTGTAACTTTTTCTCAAGACTGGCACCATGTTGACTACAAACACATTTTCAGCTGATGAAAGTTCCAGCAGTTTTTATTTTCCTTGTGGTTATGTTCTGTGTTTCGCTTTTAGGGTGGTATCGCTGTTCCTGAAAGTCATATAGGACCAGGTGTGGGAAGGATTGCAGTGAATGCCTTTGACCTTTCAATCTCTGTTTTTGTCTCCTTCACTGCCCTGAAGTGAACTCAGTTGTCCCTTATTCCTTACACAAACATTAACTGCTCTTTTCTGCTGCACAGTTTTGATGTGGTGTGTCATCGTTTCGTTGTGTGATGTGTTGTAGTTCATTTGGAAGTCTTCTGAGTGTGTGGATTGCTCTGAAGTGTAGGTTTTAGGAGGTGTGTGGGTGTGTGCACGAGGAGCTAAAGCTCAGTCAGTGCAGTCAGGGCTCTCCTGGCCAAGCTCTCCTTGCTTCCCTGAGGCCAGCCTGGATCCCGGCAGGTGTCACTCTTGGCTCACAGGAGGAAGCCATGTTTGAGCATGCCTCACCGCCACAGAGCTGCTTTTCCCTGTGTGCTGCTCTGACCCTTCCTTACTGCGACTATCCTGTATTCTGGTACGTTTTGCCTCAGCTGCATGTATTATGAGAGGGAGACAAGATGGTGTTCCCATGTCTGTGTGTGCAACACGGATCTGCCCAACTTTCCTGCCACTGGGGAGCACCAATTCAGTACAGATTTAGGATATAGCTGTTTAGGATGCAAGCCCACAGAGTAAAAAACATCTGTGATTTCCCTGTACCTGTACTTTTAGAGTAAGCAATTACATTTCTGCAGTTGTTTTGGTGCACTGGCAAAGACTCGATGCATTTCAGTATGTAGCACCTTCCAAATGTGCAAATGATGCCACCCTCACCCTTCTGGGTGGCACATACTGAGGATTAGAACTTGGATTTCTTATCTTGGGTGTTATCACTAAGCATCTGCCAAACCTGCCTAGTCTAGTAAGTGACAGTTTTTTGATTGAAACACAGATGAAAATTTTCCCCTTGTCCGGGTGTGTTCCACAGATCTATGCAGCTGTATAAGTGTGAGGGACATCTGGGTTATGGGGTGATGTTACAGCCACAGTGTGGAAGGACCAGAGGCTTATTGGACTCTGACTGATTGTGGAAGAATGTCTTTAACTGATTTTGAGGTGGGGGGGGGGGGGTATGTTTGTTTTTTTAAGATTTTTCTAGGTTCTGAGAAATGAGGACGCTTTTTACCAGCTTACCTCTATGTTGTTTAATACAGCCTAAAGTACAGTTGGACCAAGGATGATATGTGTTGTTGATCACTATCAAAGCATGCACGGGTATTTATGACATACATAAATGCATCCATGTGTGTTTTTCTATACAGTAGGAAAACCATATCATGGCTCAAAAAACCACACTGTAGCTATTAAACATATGCTAAAGCTCAGAGTTTCCATTAATTTAATATACCACGAGTAGCTGGAGAATAGACTGTACAAACAAGAGATGCCTGCTATAAGTGAAATAAGAATTTGGGATCTCATATGTTTTGTATCATTTCCTTGTCTTGACTCCAGCTTAAAAGCATTCTTTTTGATGAAGTCCCCCAAGTTGCTGTTTTGCTTCCCCTCCAAATACCTTCACAAATTATTAGTTTCAAAATTGATTGCATGATTCTCCTAGTGCCAAGTGAAAAGGAAAAAGGAGATTCTTGCACTCCAAGCTGTTGGAGTAGTTTGTGCTGCCTGTGCACGGAGTTCTTTGGGATGCAGTTTGACTTCTGCAGGTTCCTGAAGAGAAGACCCTCCTCAGAGCTTTGTTTTTTGGACCAGGACCTGTGTGAGTGGCCTGAATCGACAGTTTGGAGCTGTGAACCAGAGAACTGTTCATTGGGGTGAACTGACTTTGGCACAAGCTAAGGCCTCCCTGATACTTGGGGCAGGCTGGCTCGCTTTCCCTGGAGCAAAGCCATCAGGGCTGTGTCTGTGCCTTCAAGGGAGAGTCAGGGTGCAGCGTGCTCTGCAGTGAGCAGAACGTGCCTACCAACCAGAAAATGGGGGGGGAGGACGTAGAGGAAGGCACTTCTGATTGTTTTAGGGAATGTGTTGTTACTTTCTTGTCTTTTGTACCTAGCACTGTCATTAAACTGAGCCTTTTGGGTCTGAGAGGTATCCCAGTAACCCTGTTTCTTTGTTGTGCATTTGACAGGAGGGACAATTTTTCTCACCCCTGCCACAAATTGTGACTGTTGCCTCCTGAAATGCTTGCACCATTCATTGAAGATATAATTACTGAGCATGTTGTTTTAGATAGACACCTTTTGTACATGCATTGGCAGGAGAAGGCAAACTGTGTTTGTTCATGCATGCAGACCTAAGCATCCCTTCCACCAAAGCAATTAAACTTGGTGACGTTTATCACAACTGTGATAAACTTCAGAAGTATATCTTCTGAAGTACATCACAACTGTGGCATCAATCAGCAATGTCAAAATCTGCTCAAATAGCAGTGGATAAACTGTTCTTTCCTCTTGTGATTTGCACCTGTGTTCTCTCTCCATTTCCCTTTTTCTTGGGGGAGGCTTAGAGCTGGCTACTTGTCAAATGCTATAATGTGAAGTTAATCATGTGACTTAGGGAGAATGACACATCGGCACTTTTCATAATAATTGCTTCCTACACTGGAAACCTCCAGCTGTTTTGATGGAAATAATGTGATATGACTGTGACAATGCAGTCCCAAAGCCTGCAGACTGAAAATTTTGGTCCAATTTTAGTTGAAAAGTATGTTTTTTAACCTTTATGACAACACTGATTGATGACTACATATGGAAATTAAAGGAATCCCTAAACATTTCTTCTAGTTGTTTGCAAATATATATAGGTGCTTGTTGAAAGGCTTTATGTCTTTGCAGCAGGAAGTGTTGGAAATGCCCTTTGAAGAGGAATAGATTTTTGTTTTGGAGAGTTCAAATAGCAAAATCTATACTGCAAGATCACTCTTTTCAGTTCTGAGGCTATGTTAGTGTGGGCAGCAAAGGAATCTTGGAGGCTTTTTGTTACCCTGTTTTTTTTTGAGTTTTTTAATTAGCCTTTTGAATTTCATAATGGAGTCAGATCTTTTAGCTACTGTACAATATTAGAGCACTTTTCTACCTTTCCCACAAGATGTAACATAAACAAATCCTTTGTTTTTCATTCTTTGTCCTTTGTTTGCATATTTCTAACCTGAAAAACAACTGTAACTTATAGTTGGTCTGGCCACTGAGGCTGAGGGGTGGAAACCCCAAAAAGCCAATCTTCTGCCAGACCCACAAATGTATAAAAAGTAAAGAATAAACAAGGAGGGCTCTTCTTCTTTTTCCTGCTCTCTCCGTTCTCGAAGCAGGAGCTGGAATCGGAAGGTCCTCTGCTTGCAAATGATTTCTGTCTGCGTGTGATTGCTTTGTGTGTCTCGGTGACAGCTTTTTCCCTTGGAGGAGAATGTGTGACCAGTCCAAGTGGAATGGAAAGTCATGAAAAGGTCAATCTGTAGTGAGAGAACTCTGGAGTAGCTTTTCATCCTATAAGCCAAACTATTGATGTAAATAACAGTCATTAAAGTTAGAGCTGGGTGGGGAATATTTGTTGTCAATATTTTTTGTCCACATGAAACATTAAAGATTGAACAGTAAGTATACTTTTAGTGAGACACGTAACTATTCTGTGAACTATATTTCATTTTCTGTTTGTTTGGAATTAATGCTTCTGTATTTCCTCCTCCCCCTCAACAAACTAGAATGAACATACATTTGAATTTCAGATCCTGCAATCTTGGGACATGCTGCTGATTGAAGCTGAAGGTGTTGATTATCATTATATTTTTTTTTCTCCCCCTCATTCAGTTCCAGGATGCAACAGATAAAACTGCTATGATACTACAGGAGATTCACTGCTGAGATCTCAGCAACAAGAGAGTACAGGTTCTGCTTAATTGTGTTCTAAAGGGAATATGCAGTTATGCATCTTTCTTTTTGATGACAGTTATACAAAGAAAGCATTTAAAAAGGCATTTCTTGAAGACTGTGGAGAGGAAGGGAGGCAGTAGTGCAGTAGTAGTCATTGCCCATTGTGTTTAAAAGATGATCCCAGAAATCTCATCATTTAACTTTATCAAGAGATGGATTTAAAATCCCTTATGTTCCTTGTGTTTTGTCAGTGGTGACAGATCCCTTGATGGAGCAACTGCTGGAAATGACAACTCATGGGACTGAAGTACGTTATTAAATCACACTCTGCTTTTAGAAAATATAAAGTACAGGGACTTGAGTGTAATTTAGGCTGTGTGAATATGGCCCTCAGAGGGACCTCTGTGCAGAACAAGTTATTTTTTTAACCTGTATCATACTGAGGTTAGTTATGCCAAAAAGTACCAAATCTAGGGATAGCTTTACAGTAGCCTAGTCTGGATTGAATTCTCTAGGTCTGTTTGAAGAAGACCTGGAAGGTAATTCACTACTACAATTGATTTATTTTGACTTATGCCAGTCACTGGGGTATATACTCTGCTTTCAGTTTTCAGTAGTAGAAATTGCACAGTTGATTTTCTTTTAGTCAGCTTTGTGTGAGATACCTTAAAAGGATACTTTCCCTTGAGGCAGGAAAACAGGATTGCAAGCCATTTGCAAAACTGTAGTTACTTACATCTGGACGTCTTATCTTCTTGTAGGAATACCCATAAATACTGTGGTTGTTTAAAATATTTTTTTTTCTCACAAAGCAGCAGTGCTTATCTTTCTGAGCATATTTTTTCTTTTCAGATTCTGCCTCACCTTTCCTGAGAGCCTTTCCATATTATTATATTATGTTATGCATAAAATATATTTTATTATTTTAGACTCATTAATGTTGAAAAAGACCACTAAGATCATAAAGTTCAACAGTTATTTCTGATCTTTCATGTTTCAATGACTGTAAGGTAATTGAAGACTCAAACGGGTACATATCCAAAATAAAACCTCTGCTCTTATTGATGGGTGGAATTAGATACCAGATAAGTAGACATCAGATTTCAGAATTTGCTAGTTGCAGTTCAAAGAATGCAATAACTATAATATATAATGCTATATCCCCTGCTTTCCAGCTTAAAAAGTTGGACTGAAATGAGTACTTTCCTGCTACATAGGATTTTTTTAATCGTATGATGATTCAAAATTCTCAATAGCTTTCTGTGTTTAGACACAGCATTTTAAAGTGCAATGCCAGCTTTTCTCCAATCCCTTTCATCTTGAAGAAAGATACCTGTTATTTACTGCTCGACTGTCATTGTCACTTCCAGTTATTACGAATCGCTGTTCACTGAATTACTGCAGGACGACTACAGGCAGACTATTCAAGCACCTCCCTCACTGTAGTGGATCCAGGTGGATGCTGAGCTTGCCAGAGAGGTTTGTGGTACTTATGTCCTTGTGTAGAGCAGGTGTGTATGCTGATTCTTAACCTGCAGCCTTGATTTTGCTGCCAGTGGCAGGAAAATGGTACATCTGTTGGATTCCAGCAAGGATAGATTAGATGTCCTTAGGTATGTCTACTTTTCCTCCTTTGAGAAACTGAGACTTTGTGTGTGATGGCTCATCTGCCCTGTGGTGGATAGAAAACTCATGTTGACATCTTTGTTGTTCAGGACTATGAAGTGATCTGAACGACAGGGAATTTGGATGCTGTGAAGTTCCACTTTATTTGTTTTGTTTGACCCATGTGATGATGACACAGATATAGAGGTTGAGTGTTGGAGTCCAGGGCATCCCTTTGGCTGCCCTGGAGGGTCAGGGACCTGGGCAGGGGGCTCTGAGACCCCAGCCCAGAGCTCAGAGAGACACTGGCTTTGATCTCAGTCCATGGGAAAAACTTCCTAAACTGAGGGAGGGTTTGCAAACCACAGGGGTGTGAAAAATAGTAGTTTAGTTTGTCACAGAGTGAAAAAATAGTGATTTTAGATTTATAGCATTGGAGTGAATGGGGACAAAATGGAGAATCTGGGGCGTTGTCTCCTTCTTCTTCCTTCTCCTTTCCTCACTCCATTTCTGCAGTGACGTTGGCACAAAGTAGTTAGTAAGGATTGGGTCAGTGTATAGGTGACCTTTTTAGTAATAGTGATAGACATTGGTAAGAAATAGTAAATAACGAACACGTAGTAATTAGTATAAAAGATTAAGCACAGCCCAGCTCGGGGGGAGACGTGAGAAGTCCATGCACCTGCAAACATCGTGCTGGACTGTGAAAAATTTGTAAGATAAGAAACAATAAACAAAAAAATGCAACCTTGAAAAATCTAAACCTGAAGACTCCATCTCTTCCTTCGGCTTGGCGCGGAGCTGTGCAGAGGGGAAAGGACCCTGAAACCACCTGAATGTTGGGAAAACAGCCCCCGCCAGTTGAGAGGGGCCATCTGCAATGTGGCATAGAGGGAAACATTCAGCA
>JANEHK010000580.1:2575-18291 GCA_025960845.1 Tachycineta bicolor | reverse complement strand
TTTTTTTTTTTTTTTTTTTTTTTTTTTTTTTTCCTCCTAATCTCTCCTCTCCACAAAAAGAGAATAAATACTAAAAGCCCTATATTAATTGGTGTTTCTGCCTGGTTTTATTAAATTAAAACCATTACACCTGTCATGGCACTTGCCATGGAAACCCGGCTGATTGGAAATGCAATGGTGGACAAAGGTTTTAGTGGGGCCTGTCATAATAGGACAAAGGGTGGTGGTTTTAAACTAAAGGAAGGGAGGTTAAGATAAGGGGAGATAAGAAGGAAATTCTTGATGATGAGGTTGGTCATACACCAGGAAATGTTCCTAGGGAGATACTCAATGCCCTGTCCCTGGAAACATTCAACTCCAGCTGGGACAGGACTGTGAACAGCCTGATCTGGCCAAAGATGTCCCTGCTCATGGCAGGGGTTTGGATGAGATGAGCACTGCGGAGCTCTTCCCATCCAAAGCATTCCAGGATTGCATGGGGAGAAGGGGCTGCTCACTGGACTCCATCCACTGCCTTGACTCCTCCTTGTCTCTGCTGGAGCCCACATGCAGCAGCCAAAGCCAGACCCTTCTCTGGCCTTTCCCTGCCCTGCCCCAGGGGCTGACAGAGCCAGGCTGGCACAGATGACCTTTAGGCTTTGCAGGGCTCAGGCACAGCGGCTGGGACAGAGTCAGGGCTGAGGTCACACTCTGTGGGCTGGGGCAGAGCCCATCCAGAAATGAGCCCTGGAGCAGCAGCTCTGCAGTGCTGGCCACCAGGCCGCCTTGCCAAGGGAGGCTTCTGGCCATGGCCTGGAAGCAGCTGCTGCTGCCAAGGTGCCTTGGGTGCCTCAGGCTCTCCCTGGCACAGCTCCCAGCATGGCACTCTGCACTTGTGCCCCAGGCCTTCACTGTGCTGGGGCTGGCCTGGGGCTTTTCCTGCAGCGGGATCTGCCCTGGTCCTGGCACAGGAAAGGCAGTTCCTGCTGGAGCAGGAGGCTCTGCCTGCAATGGGCTCAAACAACTGTAAAAATTTACTTCAGAATTGCTTTCTAGAGCATGATATTCTAGTAATTGTAATAGCTCCTATACTGTAGAGTAAATAACTCTTTCTGATATTTACTCTGTAGTGTCAATAAATCTTTCTGTCCATTCCTGATCTGAATCAATCATAGTTGTTTTTTTATAAATATATCTGGTATTCTATCATTAAATCCTGTGGGACAAATTGCATTGCAGTTCAATCCCACCTGTCCAATATTTTACACATAAACCTTTGACCAAATGTGGGGTTAGGATTGGATCCAGCCACTCCCAGTCTCCTCTCTTAGACTGAATTTTAAAAGTCTAGGCGTCCTGGAGGATTTTGAGGATCCATGGTGGCTGTTGGGTGTCATTTCTCCCCCTCATGACTCAGCAGCAGTTTCTCCAATGGAGAAATAAATCTTTTGCCTGAAGCTCCCACTCTGCCCATGACAGGAACCCCTGTGAGTGTCTGGGACATCCCGGCTCTTTGGCAGCCTGGGGTCTCCTGGGATGTCACCGTGGAGCCCCCATGAGTGCCTGTGACAGATCGGTGCCTTTGCAGCCCAAGGTGCCCTGGGATGTCACCATGGAATGGCTGTGACTGCCTCTGACCACAGGGCTCTTGACCATCCCCAGAAAACCCTGGGAGGTCTCCATGGAGCCCCTGTCTCTGCCTGTGACATTCCACCTCTGGAACAGCCCAGAGACTCTTGGAAAGTCCCCATGGGACCCCTCTGGGGGCCTGTGACAGCTCGGTTCCTTAGCAGGCAACCATCACCAGCCCCTGTTGCTATGGTCAGTTTCCATGACAACCATCCCCAGCCCCTGTTGCTATGGTCAGTTTCCATGGCAACCATCCCCAGCCCCTGTTGCTAGGGTCAGTTTCCATGGCAACCATCCCCAGCCCCTGTTGCTAGGGTCGGTCCCTTGGCAGCTCCATGCAGATCCCGTGCCAGGGGTGGTTCCATGGACACCAGCTCAGGCCTGGAGCCAGAGCCCGTTGCCATGGCAACCATTTGCAGTCCCATTCCCAGGGCCATGGGGTCCCAGAAGCACAGAATTGGCGGAGCTGGGAGGGACCGATCAGGATCCTCGAGTCCAGCTCCTGGCCCTGCACAGGACACCTCAACAATCCCAGCCTGGGCCTGGCAGCGGTGTCCAAACGCTGCTGCAGCTCCCAGAGCCCTGGAGCTGTGACCCTTCCCTGGGAGCCTGTTCAGGGCCCCAGCAGCCTCGGGGGGAAAAACCTTTTCCTGACATCCAACCTAAAGCTGCCCCGACTCAGCTCCAGCCCTTCCCTCCAGTGCTGTCCCTGGGCACCAGAGTGAAGAGGTTCCCACAGCCCCCAGCCAGGGACCCGCTCCCAAGGCTGCTGCCAGGGCAACCAGGGCTGGCACCAGCTGGGATGCTCGGTTTCCATGGGCTGGGGTTTTGGACTGGGATTTCCGAGTTCTTTACTCCTGCAAAAACCATGCTGCTGCTCACTGCTCTCCAGCCTCCCATGGAAAGTACAAAAGACAAAAATCATGGGCTGGGATAAGAGCAATTTACTGGGAACAGCAACAAGATACAAAAAAACTAGGAACCGAAGCAATACTGATATCAGAAGGGATAAGACAAACAATATTTAGGGAAAACTACAACAACACTGACTGGCACTTCCCAGCCAATGTATTTCCTCCTGCTGGGAAAGGTCAACCTTGTCCTTGGGAAAAGAGAGGGATTCCATTTCCTGCCCCTGGCAATGACCTGAGATAGGATCAAATACAATGATGGGACCATGGCCAGACACTCATATTCTTCAGTCCCACCTCACATCATTGCCAGGGGCAGGGAAAGGGACAGGTGTCTTCCCAGTCTGGATCATGGGAAATGTGGGTCACCAGGGCTCTGCCCAATGTGGTTTCTCTGATGGGGGATGAGTTTAGAGACTCACATGAAGCTCTTCCCACAGTTGGGGCACTACCAGGGCTTCCCTTACCGGTGCCTCCGTTGGTGTTGGCTCAGGTGAGACCTCTGGGTGAAGCTCTTCCCACACTGGGGACACTCGTAGGGCCTCTCCCCAGTGTGGATGCGCTGGTGCCTGATGAGGGTGGAGTTGTGCTTGAAGCCCTTCCTGCAGTCGAGGCAGTGGAAGGGCCTCTCCTCTGTGTGAATCCGCTGGTGCACGAGGAGAGTGGAGCTGGTCTGAAACCTCTTCCCACACTCGGTACACACATAGGGCCTCTCCCCAGTGTGGATCATTTGGTGGATGATCTGCTGGGACCTCTGGTTGAAGCCCTTCCCACATTCCCCACACTTGTATGGCCTTTCCTCAGCGTGGTTGTTCATGTGGCAGACCAAATTGGAGTGCTGGCTGAAGCTCTTGCCACACTGCTCGCACTCCTAGGGCCGTTTCTTGGTGTGGATCCTCTGGTGGTGGATCAGGTTGGAGCTGTGGCTGAAGCTCATCCCACATTGGGGACACTTGTAGGGCCTTTCCCCAGTGTGGATGCGCCGGTGCCTGATGAGGGCGGAGTTGTGCTTGAAGCCCTTCCTGCAGTCGGGGCAGCGGAAGGGCCTCTCCTCTGTGTGAATCTACTGGTGTTGGAGGAGATTGGAGCTGGTCTGAAACCTCTTCTGACACGTGGGACACTCATACGGTCTGTCCCCAGTGGGGATGATCTGGTGCTGGACAGGGGTGTTGCTCTGGCTGAAGCTCTGTCCACTTTTCTGGCACAGGGTGGGTCTTTCCTCCTCAGAGCACCCTGGAATGGGTTTGGAGTCCTTCCTCCTGCAGGGTCTCTGGCGCTTTTTCTCCCGATTTGATACCTGTGCCATGGAGCCACTCAAATTGGCCTCTTCCACAGGGTTCTGCTGTGGGGATTTGTCCTCCCTGGTCTCCATCCTCAGCTCCTTGTCTGGCAGAGGAAGGACAAGGACAGGATGGGATTTGCCTCTGTGCCAGAGGGAAGAGGAAGGAGATCCTCCCAGTGTGTCTCTGGCAGGACGGCATTGGCAGCGGGGTTGTCCTGCAGCCGGGGGCCATGCTGGGCTGGGAAATGGAGCTGGAGAGAGGGGGAAAGGGGCACTGACTTCCTCCTCACCTGCCTGGCTGTCCCGGGGCATCTTCCTCTTCCTCGCAGCCTCTTCCTCCATCCAGCCAAGGTTTGGGAATGCAAAATCCTGGTTTGGGCAAAAACAAGGGATGAGTATGTTGAGTTTGAATATCCCTCTGCTCAAGTCCATCTCTAGAAGTCACCAGACATTTGGAGTCCCTAATAGCCAATCAAACACAAAGAGCAGCCCTGAAAATTCCTTTGTGGAGTTCCCTGTCTCAGGTCTCCCTGCCCTCCCCAGGCTGCTGAGGATCCCAGGAATCTGAAGAGCTCCCCCTTTTCCATTTTCCAGTTAGGGATGCTCGGTGTTTTGGTGTCCCAGGGTCCCTTCTCCCCTTATTCTCTGCTTTGGGGTGCAGGGGCTCCAAGGAGTCCCCCCTGCCCCTCTCCAAGCTGTTGAGGGTCCTGAAAATTGCAGTGCTCCCCCCTCTCCGGGGTCCTGGGGGACACGGGGCTCTGCTTCTCCAGGCTGCCTCTGCCAGCAGCCACCACTGGGACCCCCCAATGTCCCCCCAAGGACCATTTTCCACCCAGTTTTGGAGTTCTTACTTTTCCAAACATCTCCAAACAAAAAATCCCAATCCAGGGACCACTCAGGTTATCTGAGCCGAGCTCCCTTTCTTGGGCTGGTAAGACAGGGGTCTGCTATGGAATGCAGGAGCCTCCCTTGAAATGAAAAATACAACCCCCCTCTCTTTGGTTTATAATATTGAAATTAATTGGCTCTCAAGAAAAATATGGCAATAGGAATATCAGTTCTTCGGTAAAAAAATTAAACTAAAAATGCAGTAGTAAAACACACCACCACCAACAAAACCCAAAGAATAAGACTCAGAATCCAACCTGACACCCAGGTAGTCAGGGTGTTGCTTGCAGGGCAATCAAATCGTGGCTGCAGTCCTCCTGGAGTGACAGATGCGGTTTTGTTGAAGCAATGTCTTGTAGAAGGGTGTAGTTTTCCTCTGAAGGTCCAGTGGTGGTGTAGATGGGTCTGGTCTTCCTCTGGGAATCGAATGGAAACCAGGCTGCTTCTGGTGCTTTAAATCTCATATTATATCCAGGGGGGAATGCTTGGCTCCTCCCTCTGGGTGGAGCATCTCACAATGGGTTGATGTAATTTTATCAGTCATGCACTGAGACTCAATGGCCCATTAACAGAAGATATCTCCCTGGAGGGAGTATGGGTCATGGAAGAGACCAAGAACACTGTCCCATTTAGTTTTAACAGCTGGCCCATTAAAAGATCCGGCTCAAAGATATGAGGAATGAATGGGTCATGGAAGAGATAAACAACCTGTCCTCCTGGTTTCAACAGATGGTAATAGAATACACTTTTTTGGTTACATCTTGCATTGCAAGACAGGGCTTGATGCTCCTTGCCCAGGCACTCTCAGGGACACGCCCAGGCCAATGCTCAGCAGAGAAAAGCCCCAGGGTGGCCGTGGGCAGGCTGGGGGCAAACAGCATGGCTGGGGCTCTGCAAGCTGCCTGGGGAGATGGGAAGGAGCAGCAGAGCAGGGGCTGATCCATCCCCACTGCGCTGGACACCCCAGGGCAGCGTCCCAGAGCGTCCTCATGCACCTGCCAACAACATTCCCCCTCTGCAGCCCTGGTCTCTCCCCCAGCTCACACAGGTGCCGCATCCTTGCAGGCACAGACACGGCAGCACTGGCTCAGGAGCCCCTGTTTGCACTGCCCAGAGCAGGCATCTTTTTAGGAGCGGGATCATTGTACAAGTGCTTCAGGAATTGTCTGCAGCCTCCTGCAGTGCTTCATGCTGTTCCCTTGCCAGAGGCACCACAGGCCAGGGCAGCACATCTGGGCTGCTGTGTCTGGCTGTGGGGCTGCCTGTTCTGGGCAAGGAGGAGCTGCAGAGGCTCTGCAGGACTGACAGGATGGGCTTTGGGGCTGTGAGGAGAAGCTGAGGGACCTGGGCTGCTGCACCTTCTGGAGAGGGCGCCCAGGGCTCATCCTGCAACTGTAACAAAGATGGTTTCAGAGAATCACAGAATCATCCAGGTTGGAAAAGACCTTGGACATCATCAAGTCCAGCCTGTGCCCTGACTCTTCCTTGTCTCCCCTGAGCCTCCTCTTCTCCAGGATAAACAACCCCAGCTCCCTCAGAAGCTCCTCACAGGACTTATGTTCCAGACCTCTGACCAGCCTTGTAGTTTTTCTCTGGACACACTCCAGCCCCTCCATGTCTTTCCTAAACTGGGGGGCCCAAAACTGGACACAGCACTTGAGGTGCTGCACAACCAGTGCCGAGCACAGGGGAAGAATCACTGCCCTGGCCCTGGTGACAACACCATTCCCAATCCAGGCCAGGAGCCATTGGCCTTCTTGGCCACCTGGGCACACTGCTGGCTCTTGTCCAGCCTGCTGTCCATCAGTCCCCCCAGGTCCCTTTCTACCTGGCTGCTGTTCAACCACTCTGTCCCCAGCCTGTCTGTTGTTTATCCTGGAGGAGTCTCAAGGGAGTCAAGGCAGTGTCAGGGCACATGTTCGACTTGATGATGTCCAAGACCTTTCCAACCTTGCTGATTCTGTGATTCTCTGAAGCCACCCTTGCAGCAGTTGCAGGATGAGCCCTGGGCCTCCTCTCCAGAAGGTCCAGGAGCCCAGGTCCCTCATCTTCTCCTCACAGCCCCAAAGCCCATCCTGTCATTCCTGCACAGCCTCTCCAGTGCAGGGGAAACACTGAGCAACTGAATAGCAGAATCAATATGATTTTTGCAGAAGCCGTTTATTTAATTATATATATATATATATATGTGTGTGTGTGTGTGTGTGTGTGTGTGTGTGTGTGTGTGTGTATATTTAATGTATGTTATATATAAAATTATATATTTAATATATGTTTTATTTATGTAAACTCCAGTTATGGATTCTAGCACTACTGTCCACAAGTACAGGTGCCTCTCAATTGGCTGAGCCGCTTGTCCACACATCCTTCAGGACACCTAATTCGTGAAGCGTCCATCATCATGTTGTTTGTCCTCTAAGTTTTGCGTGGTTTGGAAACAGATTCTCAGGTTCTTGTTTCTTATTTTTAGTCCTGTTATTGTATCAGTAGCCTTGAGGAAAGCCTGAGAGCTCCTGGGCAAGGAGCCTCAAGCCCTGTCTTACAATGCAAGATTTAATCAAAAAAATGTATTCTATTACCATCTGTGAACACCAGCTGGGGCAGGTTGTTTATCTCTTCCATCACCCATCCCTCATATCTCTGAGGGGGATCTTCTCTTAATGGGCCAGCTGTATAAAACCAAATGGGGCAGTGTTGTTGATCTCTTCCATGACCCATCCTCCCTCCAGGGAGATATCTTCTGTTAATGGGCTATTGCCACTTTGGGAAGGGCTCTGGTGACCCAGGTTCCTGTGACCCACGCTGAGAAGTCACCTGTCCCTTTCTCTGCCCCTGGCAATGATGTGAGGTGGGACTGAAGAACATGAGGTCTGGCCATGGTCCCATCATTGTATTTGAGCCCATCTCAGGTCATTTCTGGCTGGGCTCTGCCCCAGCCCACAGAGTGTGACCTCAGCCCTGACTCTGTCACAGGCACTGTGCCTGAGCCCTGCAAAGCCTAAAGGTCACTGTCATGGCTTCTCACAGTTTGGTTTTAGTTAGGGGGGAATGTGAAGTGTTACCCTGTCAGGACCCTAGAAATAATTTTAGAATGGACAAGGACCTATCAGAAGCTGTTTTGAGATATTGGCACCTGCTTTGGCCACTGAGAATGTTGAATGTGACTTTGGGTAGTACCCATATAAATCCTGTGTTTGTTCAGGTCAGGCCCTTTTCCTCCTGCTCAGCTGAACAGGTAACATCGAGTGGGTCCTACTGCTCCCCACACCCCACCTCCCCCTTCGGGGGGAAGCTCGCCCGAGGCCCAGCCAGACTCCATCGGCTCCTGGGGGGAGGAGAGGTTGCAGCTTAACATCAACCACTTTGATAAAACCTCCCCGGAGGCCCCAGAGCAGGGAGGGATGTCCCCTGATAACAACCATGGGCCCGGTTTGGCCGAGGCTGCCCCGATTGTCACCGAGGGGTGGGCAGAGCTCTCCTCCTGCTCCCCTCCTCCGGTGTCTTCCAGACGGAGAAGAAAGAGTGGAGGGAGGAAACCAGGCTGATCTGAAATGGAGAGACTGCTGCCTGGAGCAGAAATCACATGGCCACTGCAGGCCTGGGCAGAGTTAACCCTGTCCTAGCAACATGGAGCTTCCAAGGCCTGACCCTTCCCTGAGAGAGAAAAGAAAGAGACAGAGTGGACGTAGGAAAGACACCACATGGAGTCAGTGGAGCAGGAGTGAAAGAACTGATACAGATTATTAGAAGAGAGATTGAGGATGTGGACATTTTAAACCAAACTTTTCTGCTGTAAACTATGGAGAAATGGACTGTTTCTTGTAACGTCTTAATGTTGTTTGGGGGAATGCTAGTTCTAGTCAAAGTTGGGGATTGATATGATTGAGATTTAAGTGGGAATCTTAAAGCCCCTCGCTCCTGGCGTAAAAGAAGGTCTCAGCCTTTGAGACAAAGATGATTTTAGAGAGAAAGTGATTTGAAGCCCTCAGCTCCTGGGGTAAAAGGAGGTCTCTATTTCTTTTGAGATAGAAATTATTTTAGAGCTAGAAGAGATTCCTCTTTTTATACTAGAAGAAGCTTTCTTAAACAGTACCCCAAATACACTGAGAGGCCCATGAGTAGCCAGGGGAAGGGCTGCTAATGGGTGGAACAGCACAATCTGCAAAAACTCCAAGCAGTTGCAGATTTGTGACGCTGAGAGTCCCAGGACTGTTTTTGTCTTGTGGCGAATGTGTCCATAAGACTCTAGAGAGACTCCTCTTCCAAAGTGATGAGAGATTATGTTTAAATGGTGAAACTGATTGAAAATCACAGCTTGTGTCTATGTTGTTTGCAAGAAAGTTAACAGTTTGTAAGGGAATGGAAGAGTGTTTTGAAATTGCAATTTGGGTTTTTTGGGTTTTTTTCCCATCTTTTCTTTTCTTATTTTTTCCATTCTTTTCGTGTGTGTTAAAAAAAAACTTTGTTTTTTAAGCTTGAGCCTACTTTGCTTCTCCTGATCCTCTCCACAAAAAGAGAGTAAACACTAACACCACTATACTAAATTTAGCAAACTAAATTTGACGAATGTGTAGTGACTACATTCATTAGTGTTTCTGCCCAGTTTTAACTAAAACCATTACACCTTCCTATGGAAAAGAACTGTCCTTCTTGTCCAGGTGCCCATGGCCACAGTTGGGATTCCACCTCCAGCATTGCCTGTTGTGAGAGACTGGAGGAGATTGTTGGCTGGAAACATTTCGTGTGTGAGGGAGGAAGGGGCAGGTGCAGTGTTGCCCTGGCCTGAAACCCCAGCACTGCCCTTCCCTGTAACCCCAATCCCCCAGAGCCTCTATCCCAGCCCAGCAGTGTCTGCCAAGCCCTGGCACACCAAAGGCAATGCTCCACAGCCACCTCTGCAGCCCCCAGCCCAGCTCCTGAGAGACCAAGTGACCCAAAGTCCCTCCTGGGGGAAGGACCATGGGGTATTCAAGGCTGACCACAAGGCAAGCACACATCTTGATCCCACTTCCTCTTGGAATTTCTATCTGAACACTGCTGGAATCCAGGAGTTGGTAGCTCTGGTTTGTGTGTGTGTGTGTGTGTGTGTGTGCTTCTGTGTTTCTTACTTGTCTTTTTTTTTTTGCATCTTCCTGTTCTTATTCTCTTCCTTTGCATACATTGAGTAACTTAAATTTAACAGGTTTAGACTTTGAGTTATTCAATGGGCCAATTTATAATGCTCTCAGAAGTGCTTTTTGTTGATTGAGCATTGTATTAAACCTTTTGCCAGAGTTGCTCTGATTTTCTAAAGTTGCCAGTAAAGTCTGTTCTGTTGTTTTGAGGTCTTAAGAATCTCTTGTTGCTATTTCTCCAGTACAACAACTCAGAGTACTGAAACAATTGTAATTCCTTTTTAATGTCTAAGTGAGAGAGTTTTTTGAGGGGATGGGGGTCAGGGTTTGTCTGTCCTGCTTGGCACAGCCCAGGCAGGGCTCTCACAGCCACACTGCACACTCCATTTCTCACCTGCACCTGCTGGTGCCTCTGAGTTCTGCTTGCCCAGCCCCAGGGACGCTCCCCTTGTCTGCCCATTCCCCCACGGTCTCTGGGCAGGGATGGCCTCAGTGGGGGCTGCTGACAGCCTCAGACACTTGGAGGCTGCTGCTGGATTTGACTTCTCCAGAGGCTTGTTCAGCCTTCAGCTCTTCAGTTCAGGAATTCAGTGCCCCAAGGTGCATCATCATTCAGAACACCTTAAAAGGCCAAGCCTCTGGGAATAATTTGATTTAAGTTTTCAAATTTTTGTGGTTAATTAAATAGATTTTGGAAGGGTGTCCATAGTGAATATATTATATTTCCAAAAGACAGTGGATAAATATTTTTAGGTCGTGCTTAGGATTTTTTTCCTATTAATACGTTTATGTGTTCAATCTCCAATTGAACACATTGCTCCCAATTGACATTGACATTGATCCCAAGGCACTTACTCATGCAGTTTGAATAGATACGAAAATCAAGATCCTTTATGTCTGACTTTCAATCAGATTTTGTCCCTTCTCCCACCCCACCATTTCCCCCATCCAAGCCCTGGGACTCAGAGCAGCCTTGTGCAAATCTGAGCTCCCTCCACCCCAGGCTGGACCTGCAGGTTTCTGCTCCTGGGCTCCAACTCCCACCTCCTTCCCTTGGAGAAGGAGCTGCCCGAGACACAGAGGGATGTTCATTTATTGTCAGCCAACAAACCCAAGGGGAGGCACAGCTCCATCAAATACAAAAGTCATTCTTCTCCCTGGCTCTGCCCTGCACCTGATCCCCACAGCCTGTCCTGTTTCCTTCATCCCTCCACTGCCAGGGACTTTCTGGGACAAGGGAGCTCTGCTCTGGCTATGGATGGAGGTGCAAGTGCAGCCACTGGAGTGGGAACCACAACTCATCAAGTTTGTGTCTTTGTAGGGACAAGGAACTGGTGAGACTCAGAGGCACAGAAAGGTTTCTCTTCATGGCCAATATAAAAAATGTGAACATGATAAAATTTAATAAACATCAAAACACTTCCCCCAGCTTTTTGTGACATCCCAGTACCATCTGAACTATCCACCATCCACAAGGGATTTTCAACCAAGACATGAGAAGAGGTGATATATAAGATAAAAATACAACTAAGATGATGACAGAGGTGTTACAAAAACTTGTGAAAGATTGGGCAACTCCTTGAAGCTCCAAGCATGAAGCCAGTCAAGGGAGACACATTGCACTGACAAGAGACCAGCTGCAAGAGGAAATCTGTGAGTAAAAGGAAGGACATAGATCCAGCTGCTCTACATGAACACGTCCTTAGGCATGGCCATTCAAACAAGAGAGCTGGGAACACCTGAAGGAAGAGGGTCATGAAATATCAGATTGAATGTTGGTGGCAAAGATAGAAGGGAAGATCACTGTTTCTTCTCCTGCCCTCTGCAGAAGAATCCAGTAGATCCAGGAAATTCTAGTTCCTGGTGGGAAAACTTTGCCACTTCTTAAAAGTACTCAAATGACCCAGATAATAAAAATGTGCTTGTATATTTTGAAATCTACAGGTATTAAAACCTGTGCCCTTTTCCAGGCAAACATCAGTTGTGTGCCCATGCACAGGCAGTGCCACTCATGCCCTGAGGTGCTGAGCTGGGATTGGCATCTCTCAGCGAGGAGCTGAGGGAGAGCAGAGCACCTTGCAAGCTGCAGGTCCCTGACAGCCCCAGAGGGCTCCTGTCCCAGAAACATCTGCTCTGCTCCAGTCTGGAACAGGGACCAGCATCGTGCTGGGATCATCAGAGAACTGAGGGGTGTGCTGGAATTCAATCCCCTCCCCATCCCGCAGCAGCCCTGCATTTCCCTCCTCCAGCCTTGGTCTCCAGCACAGCCATGGAGGCTCTTTGGGCTCTGCACTTTTCCTGCAGCCACCAAGGGCAGCTGAGCTCTGCCTTTGGCACAGTCAGCCCTGCCCAGCCCAGGCAATGCCCAGCAATTCCTTGTGTGTGCCTGGCCTTGCTGTCAGCCCCGGCAGCGGCTGCGTGGCCCCTTTGTGCCGCGCTGGCCCAGCCATGGTGCCACAGCCCCTGTGCAGCCCAGGGCAGGACAGGAGCATTGCGGGTGGGAACGGCCCCTGTGCCGTGGTGCCCACAGCAGCCCTGGGGCTCTGTGCCCCATGGCCTCCCTGCTGGGCAGCCTCTGCCAGCTCCTGCACAGCCCGTGGCACCTGTGGGGCTGCACAGACAGCCCTGCCCCGGGCTCTGCCGGGCTCTGGGCCAGCAGAGAGGCCGGGCAGGGCTGGCCATGGCCGGGAACAGGCCCTGAGCCCACAGGAGGATGGAGCTGGGCCACAGCCAAACTGCCCCGCAAACCTGGGCTGAGCAGCCAGGGCTGGCAGTGGCTGGGGACAGAGGCTGGCGCTGACAAATGTCCTGGGCCCTGTTCCTGCTCTGTCCATGCCACCAAGGGCACAGAGCAGCCTCCTCTCTGGGCCACTTGCCTGTTTTCAATGCCTTCCACAGGCGCTGGCCCTGCCCCACAAGGCCTGGGCTGAGTCCTGCCCCTGCACGCTCACACAGGCTGAGATGGACACTGATGGTTTCTGTGGCAGGCTCTCTCAGCCCAGCCCAGCTCCCTGCAAGCTCTGCCAGCTGCCCTGAGCTCTCGGCAGCACCAAGGGCCTCTCCCCAGCACAGCCCAGCCGGCTCTGGCCCCACAGCTCTGCTCAGGGCAGGCTGCTCTGGGCAGGGCCCCACGGCCTCAGCCCCTGGGAAGGGCACAGCAGCAGCTGCAGCTCAGACAGGACTCAGCCCCAGCCATGGGCAAGGTGCTGGGCCAAAGGAAAAGGAGGCTCCCTGTGTGCCCTGCTCCCCTCTCCCTGAGGTGCTGAGAGCTCTGCAGCCCCTGCTGCCATCCCATCTGCCCAGGTCAGCACAACAGCCCGGCCTTGGGGCCCTCCAGTGCTGCTCCTGCTCCAGGCCCAGAGCCCATCCCAAAGCTGGGGCAGCCAGAAAGCTGTGCCCATTTCTGTTCATTCCTGCTCTGGTGAGGAGGGATCCACAGCCCATTGGAGGTTGGTGATGAATTTTACTACTCCAGAGACCTCCTCTTTCTTGAGCTCTTCAGTTCTGGAATTCAGTGACAAAGGCTAATGAATATTTGTTCAAAACACTCTAATAATAAAAGTCCCTGGGAATGATTTCAGTTTTCAATTCTTCTGTGGTTAATTAGACAGATTTCAGAATCGTATTCAAAGTGGATATACTATATAGAAAACAATGCAGAGAGAATTGTTTTGTCCTGTTTTCTTTTCCTCACTATCGATTGACATCAGCAATGTCTGATTCATATTGACCCCCATCACCTTCTAATGCAGTCTGAACAGATATGAAAATCAAGATCCTTCATGGCTGACAATGAATCAGACTTTGTCCCCAACCCCTCCCCACCATTTCCTTCATCCAACCCAGGGCACTCCTATGGATCAGGAGCAGTGTGGCCATCAGGAGCAGGGCAGTGATTCTTCCCCTGTTCTCTGTACTGGTTGGGCAGCACCTCGAGTGCTGTGTCCAATTCAGGACCTCTCAATTTAGGATGAACATGGAGGGGCTGGAACGTGTCCAGAGAAGGGCAACAAGGCTGGTGAGGGGAATGGAGCACAAGTCCTGTGAGGAATGGCTGAGGGATGTTCATCCTGGAAAAGAGGACGCTCAGGTGAGTCCTCATCACTCTCAACAACTCCCTGACAGGAGGGTGCAGCCAGGTGGGGGTCAGGCTCTTTTCCCATGGAACAGTGACAGGACAAGAGGACACAGCTATTAGCTGAACCAAGGGATTTTTTGGCCTAGATGTTAGGAAATATTCTTCCCCAAAAGGTTGACTGAGCATTGAAATGGGCTGCCCAGGGAGGTGGGTGAGTCACCATCCCTAGAAGTGTTCAAGGAAAGACTGGACGTGGCACTCAGTGCCATGGTCTGGGTGACAAGGTGCTGTTGGCTCACAGGTTGGACTTGATGCTCTCCAAGATCTTTTCCAGCCTGCTTGATTCTCTGATGATGGTGACACTGCAGGGCCCTGGGGAAGCAAGGGGCCATTGTGACACTGCAGGGCCTGGTGGCACTAAGAGGACCAGAGTGACACTGTGTACGACATGGCACCATAGAGCCAAGGGGCCACTGTGGCACTGTGGGGCTAAATGCAAGCAAGGAACCCATGGTGACAGTCTGGGGCTTGGTGGAACCACAGAGGCCACTGTGACACTGCAGGGCCCAAGGATCCAAGGGACTTTGTGACACCAAGGGATCCTGTGGAACAAAGGAATATTGAGACACTGGGAAGCCTCATGCAATCATGGAAATGATTATAACACTCAAGGGCCTCACGGAACTGTGGTGACCCCAAGTTGGCTGGGGGTGTTGCTCTGCTGGAGGGTAGGAGAGCTGTGCACAGGACCTGAACAGGCTGCATCCAGGGACCAAATCCAGCAATGTGAGATTTAACAAGTCCAAGTGCCAGGTCCTGCACTTGGGACACAACAACCCCTGCAGCGCCACAGGCTGGGGACAGAGTGGCTGGACAGCAGGCAGGCAGAAAGGGAGCTGTGGGGACTGATGGACAACAGGCTGGACAGGAGTCAGCAGTGTGCCCACATGGCCAATGGCACCTGGCCTGGATCAGGAACAGGGTGGACATAGGACCAGGGCAGTGATTCTTCCCCTGTGACCAGCACTGGTTGGGCAGCACCTCAAGTGTTGTGTCCATTTCTGGGCCACCGATTAAGAAAGGACATGGAGGGACTGGAGCGTGTCCAGAAAAGGGCAACAAGGCTGGTGAGGGGTCTAGAGCACAAGTCCTGTGAGGAATGGCTGAGGGAGCTGGAATTGTTTATCCTGGAGAAGAGGAGGCTCAGGGAAGACAAGGCAGTAGCAGGGCAAAGGTTGGACTTGATGATATCCAAGGTCTTCTCCAACCTTTCTGATTCTGTGATTCTCTGAAACCACCCTTGCAGAAGTTGCAGGATGAGCCCTGGGCCTCCTCTTCAGAAGGTCCAGCAGCCCAGATCCAGCAGCTTCTCCTCACAGCCTGTCATGGTTTAGGGCAAATTTGGGAGAAAACCCCCGAATGAGGTCCTTCTGGGTAGCAAACCCAAACAGCCCC
This sequence comes from Tachycineta bicolor, assembly GCA_025960845.1. Lineage (NCBI taxonomy): Eukaryota > Metazoa > Chordata > Aves > Passeriformes > Hirundinidae > Tachycineta > Tachycineta bicolor. Next base: position 2,955 of record JANEHK010000580.1, on the reverse strand, counting down.
TTCCCCCAACAAGTCCAGTAAAGAACTTCCTCAGAGAAAGTGGAAAACCTATTTTACTTAACAAAGTGCATACAAGTATAAAGAATGAATAATATGAAACAATAAAACCTCTCATTCTAGAGTAAGATGGCAAATTGAGAAAGTTCCAAAGCTCCAGAGAATGAACAACAGAGGCATCTCTGCAGAAAACTTGGCTGAGAGATCCTGTAGTTCCTTTAAAACCACCAAGAGCTCAGCCCCTCACTGACACAGTCTGTGGCCACAGGGGAGGTGCCAAGAAACCAAATGAGAAATGGAACCATGACATTTATTTGTGGAAAAGATTAATGTGCAACAAAGGAGAGAAAAAAAAAAAAAAAAAAAAAAAAAAAAAAAAAAAA
>JANEHK010000579.1:0-21857 GCA_025960845.1 Tachycineta bicolor | reverse complement strand
CGGGGCCCAAGCAGGCATGTAGAAATGGACACCTAGAAATGTGGAATAAGGAACAGACTGATGCGGCCAGAGAGATGGAAACTGAGGAAAGGAAACAAGAAGAGGTAAACATGGATCAAAGCAGACCTAGAAGTACAGGAAGAATGAAAAACAGATTGCAATAGAAGCAGAGGAGAAGAGACAAGTAGAAAGGAGTGGATAAAAGGAAGTAAGGGTTGTAATAGGAAGAAAGATAAATGAGTGTTTAGCATTAGAGAGGCAAATCCAGAAGGAGAAGTAGAACACCAGAGAGAAGAAGAAACTCAGCAGCACTTGCAAAGAGGGACAGAGAGAAACATCAACAGGGTTCCAGAGTCACAGCAAGAAAGAAACACAGAAGGAAGGGAACAATAGACTGAAATTAGGGGGAAGCACAGCAAGAAAGCCATGCACAGGAAAGGAGTAAAGGACACCCAAGGAAGACAGCAGCCAGAGGGAAGGGGGACAAGCAAGGGCATCTGCATTGTTTTGGAAGGTGTATACCACATTTCTTGCATCAAGGCTTCTATGAGTGAAATGCCTAAATGCAGCACACGCGGACACAATGACAAAGAAATCTTGTAGCCAAAGCAATAACATTCCAAACTCCATCCAGAACAGTGCAAGACAAGCACGGAAGACAATGCAAACACAAGATAATGCAACAAAATCCGTATCAAAACAATACAGCAAGTTTTCTAGCTGTCACCGGTACAAAGTCTTGTGTCCTTTTGAAAGGACAAGGCAAAAGACAACAGCACAGGGGCAACACAATGCTCATCCACCACACACAAACTCCATGTCGCTGGCCTCTCAGCAGCTCTGCTAATACCCCTGCCCTCAGTGGTGCTGGGGAACCTGGCTCCCAGGACTGTCCAGAAATCTTCCCAACAGACCAAAACCCCTGTCTCTAGGCAGTCAGCACAGGAAATTCCCAAGGTGGTAGTGTGGCAGGAGGTGTAAGTGACCCAGACAGAGCCCATGCTTCCCTCCCCCCAGCCCAGGTGGACTGGAAGCCGGAGCTCAAGCCCAAAGCCACGAGGGACCGCAGGGAACCGGGACTCCCTACATACATGGACACCCTTCATGTGCAAAGTGTGTGAAAGGAGGGCTGAAAGTGACTGGGAAAGAAGAGCAGGTGACCGAAGGAAGATGGCATGGGAATGGTGGTGCTGGCTTGAAGGGCAAAGCAATGAAAAACACCAAGGCAAAAAGAAACCATTTAATAAGAGAGAACAAAGTAGTCAAATCAAAGGAATCCAAACACATGCAGTGATACAAAAGATCAATGACAGAGTCAGCATCCCACCTGGCACCGTAGTGGCAGCCGTCCAGATGAAGCAGTCTTGTTGAAGCAGCATTCCTGCAGAAAGCTCTAGAACGTCTTGTCCTCTGGGAATGCAGTGGGTAAGGCAGCCTGTGCTATCCTGATGACTAGATTAGATCCAGGTGTGCTTGCTTGGCTCCTCCCCCTGGGCGGAGCTACTCACCATGGGCTAAAGTCATAGGATCAGTCTTGCAACAGGTGCTTGATTGTCTATTAAACAGACATAGCTCCTGGAGAAAATGATCTAGGAGTCATGCAAGAAGGCATAGATGGGCCATGAACACAAGAGAGACTGCAGGCAGGGGCCAGGGGAAGCAGGGCAGTAGCTCGTTTCGTTTCAACATTTAATGTAGAGGGTGTGAAATACATACTTGGAGCATTTCTTACATTGTAACCAAGGGCAATGGTGAAACTTAAAATTCACTCCATATGCTTGGTGGGAGGTAAATGCTATGGAATATGTTTGTGAGAAAAAGCAGATGTGGGTGGGTCTCTGTGTGACTTTGTAAGTCTCTGTGTGTGTGTGTGTGTGTGTGTCTGTGTGTGTCTGTGTGTGTGTGTGTGTGTGTGTGTCTCCATAGGTGTACATCTGTATATCTTGGTCTGTGCCTCTATCGCTGTGTGTCTATGTCTGTGTGTCTCTATGCACACAGATGGAAGTGTGTAAAAGGTATGTTAGAGGAAAAAGAAGATGAAAATAGTGGGTGGGGAGCATCTGGACAACTGGCACAGGAAACCGGCACGGTACGGAAAGGCAGCAAAGAGAGGGAGGAAACAGGTCCAACAGAAACAGCTCCACCACAAAGCTCAGGTAGGTGCTAAAGAAGCCCTTGGACAAGATGAAAGGGAGAGCAAAACAGGAGAAAACCTCCAAGCACAAAAGGAGCAGAGCAAGAAAGAAGATCAGAGCACAGTGACAGATCCAGGTCCAGCTTCTTGGAAAATGGCCTGGCTCAGGCTGTGAGGGAAGAAGAGAAGAAACTTCAAAAGCTCCTAACAATGTCCCCAGTGTTGCACAGATGCTTGTAGCAAGGGGCTGTGTCATGCCTTTGCCCTAGGACTTGGAGCAAGAATGCTGAAAGTGCTGACAGCCCGAGGGCTTGGCACCCCATAGGCCACTTCCTCAGGAACAGCTTACACCTTCCTTCCCCAAAAACCCCTTCCCTTCCTTCGGCTGGAGCCTGCGCGGTTCCCTCACCTGCTCTGCAGCAGCTCCTCTTCCAGCTTGCTGCTGATGTCAGGCCTTGCCATCAAGCTGCCGCCACCGTCAGCCTTATGGCAAGTGCAGAGAAGCCCGGGAGGCTGTGTTGTACCCGAAGCATCGTCAAAGGCTTCCCCAAAAGGAGCCCGTACAGGCTCCACACCTCCAAAACACTGAACGGAATCACCAAAGCCGTCAGCACACAGCTTCCCTTACTCTTGCAGGAACACACAAGCCTCCCCGAGAGAGAGACACACCCCTGCGTGCAGAGCAGCCGGGCCAGTTCCTGGGAACCCCGGGGAGACGGGAATCCCCACGCTGCGCTGGGAGCGGCACCTTCCGCTTGCACGTCCTCCGCAGTGCTATCCAAAAGGAGCGGCAGGGCTGGAGGCGAGGCGATCCCTTCAGCCTTGAGCCTTCCTCGTGCTTCAAAAAAGGCATTCCAGGAGGTGATCCATCACCTGCCCTGAGCATTTCAAACATCCGTGCGGTTGGCAAGTCACAAGAAGCCTTCATTCCCTGAAGAAAAGAACACACCGCATGCTGGGACAGCAAATGGCAAGAGGAAAGAAGCCTTTCAGGGATCAGACACCCCCGGAAAAAAACACAGAAACAAAGCGGCAAAACAAAAGGCAGGACAACAAGTGCAGCCTGCAACCAAGCCACAGCAAGATAAAATGAAGATGTCTCTCAGCAAGAACAGAGTAGGCAGCAAGATCAAGTCCTGCTCTCATCCTTCACGCAAGGAAACAAACTGGGCCTGCCACACACGACGACCCAGGGGTGGCAGTGGGGGAAAAGCACCCGAGAAACCCCGAAACCCACCAAGGGAAAGGAGGGCCCACGTTCACTGCATGGCTCCTGCACCCAGCACTGTAGCATGACCACGACGCAAGCCAGCCGGGCGCATCCTGCACATGGAGCACGTGCAAAGCCAAATCGCACGCTGCGGAAACCCCTTAGCTGAAGTAGGAAAGAAAGGAAAAGGAGGAATGATAATAAGAGTAGTACTAATAAAAACAATAGTAATGGTAGTCATGAATGTAGTAGTAGTAGTAGTAGTAGTAGTAGCAGCAGCAGCAGCAGCAGCAGCAGTAGTAGTAAAGGATAAAAAACCAAAACTAGTCATAATAATTAAAATAGCAATACTAATAGGAAGGATAGTGGTAGCAGTAGTAGGAATCAATAGTAGTAGTAGTAGTAGTAGTAGTACTAGTACTAGTAACGTAGTGGTGAAATGATGTGTTTCAAATAATAATCATGAAATGTAAAGTAATGGTAATGTTAGATACTGTAAAACAATAGTAGTATAGCTATAGGAGTATTAATAAATAAGTATAGCTGTATAATTGTACATTTTACAAGTTAAAATAAAAGTAATTATAGATAGGACATGTGTCTATATGTAAGTGAATACAACATACATCATTATAAATAGAAGTATATACTTGTTATGGAAATGGCAGATGTAATGTAATATCAATTGAATATATAGAAGCAGTAATAATGTCTTACAGAATGAGTGGTAGCTATGATAACTTCTAGAATAAGAAACTAAATAGATGAAGTGCTGGCTGAGTATTGCAAAAGTAAACGGATACTATTAGGAGTAGTAAGAAAGTATAAATGAAAATGTACTGTAGAAATTTGGCATAGGAACAAACACAACACCAAGACTGATATAGCTAATAAGAAGCAATAGCAACAACATGAGAAATGCATAACAGGAATAATGAAAGTATTTATAAATAACAGTCATCGTAGTCATGTTTAAAAGCAATGGCAGAAATGATGTGAATGGTAATGAAGAGATAGTCCTAAAAGTAGGACTAATAACATGAGCAGTGAAACGACGAAAAGCAGGAATAATAATCGTAATGATCCAAAACACAGCCCTGGCTGCAAATTCAGTAATCAGCAGCCCATGCACACAGAACCCTGTCAGGCCTAGCTCAGTGACACCTGACATCACCCCAGAAGGGAGTGCTGCATAGATCCCCAATTCTCCACGCAAGACACTCATGTCCTAGCTCAGCTGCAAGGAAATATCCTGGGGACAAGGGGCGGCAAGGCATGGCAAACCCACGTGGCCGTGTCTCCTTGCTCAGGTGGAATGCACATGTGTACACTGTCAGTCAACATTTCAGTGAGAAAAGAAAGGTAGGGCAGGTCAGCCACTGCAGAACAAAGCCAGAAACCTTAAGTTACAGGGACGCCTGCAGTGCTAGGAGACGGAACTGTAAGGAAAAGGGAGACCTTCACCAAGTCATGGTGCTTTTGTCACTTGGTGGCACGGACAGAAACCATAGAAACCCTCATGTCACGTGATCAATCCGGAGAAGCGTAAGCACAAGCACTTGGCAGGAAAACAAACATGACAACTCACCAGGCAGTGCAGAATCTCAGACAAACTTTGACCACGAAGCTCTCCGTCCAGTTTTCTTTTAGAAGAAAGGAGGACATACGTCTGCAAGGGGCAAAAAGAGAAAAAGATGAGAGGCCACGTACAAGTCCTAATGTCACCTACAAGGAGAGCTGAAAAGGCAGCATTGCTCACATCTTAGCTGCTCCCTGCATCCACTTGGAAGAGCATGCAGCACCTGCAGGCAATCTCCTCCCTTCACAAGTAGCACAGACGCACAAAGTGTGTGGACAAGCAAACCTAGAGAGGAGCGCTGTGGCCTGCATGATTTTCTCCCCTCAATACCGCAACGGGGACTTTTTCCCCGAGCTGCTTAAAGTTCCAGTTTTGAACCGTGCAAGAGACCACGCCTTTGCACTGAAATGGGAACAAACCCTAAATGGTAACCTAAGAGGTTTGCCCTTAAGTTCTTGAGGAACACAGACACCTGGACATTAGCAACAGGAAGGACTTGTGGGTCTTGCAGTAGGTCCTCTAAGAAATCACCAAGTCACTTCTTTTTACAGAGAAGGTCCTGCAGCTTCCCCCTTTTCTCACAGCAGCATTTCTACTCACTAGAGTGCACTCAGGAGGCCACCTGACCCAAGACAATGCCTCGCCAGCACATTTTTGTACAGTCTTTCTTATGTATACAGCCACCACACTGAGCTGCTTTTCTAGGATCAACAGCAGACACAGCAAGATACAGAATCCTCCCTTTGCATTTCTCCCAGCAGCAAGTCATATGCAACAGAAGGGCCCCCCAAGTGTGGCACCGCTCCAGGCCGGATCCCAGCAGCACTGCCCCTGCTTCCTTCCACCGGCAGAAGCTGGGCTGCTGAAATAGCAAGTGGAATGTATCTCCAGCAGCAGCCGTACCTTTGCAGAACAGGTAAAACAGCTTGTAAACATTCAGACTTGTACTTGCTTCGGCTAAGTGGAATCTCAACATTCAAGACCATGACTCTATCCCTCTCCAAAGAGACTCGTTGAACAGGGATGCTCCCCACAGCACCCTATCTCTTACACACATCCCCAGCGTCCAAGTCGCTAAGTAAGCCTGCAGCAGAAGGCACTGCTTCATGCCTAAGCTCTGCTTTTGTCCACCACACTTCCCAAAGGAAACCGGATGCCCTCCACAAGGGAAGCATTTTACGGAATGCTGCATGGAGAAAGAAATGGCTTGGAAGAAGTAAATCTCTTGTATTCCTATGGAAGGGATAGGTGGAATCGCAAGTGATGAGCAAGTCTGAGAAATGGACAATCCACAAGCCAATGCTTTACCTGTCTACATGGTTCAATCCAGACTGCCTCTTCTCTTACTGGCAGGCATCCCGACTTGCCTCCAGATAGGCTGTCAAAAAGTCAAATGTCCATCGAACACATGCTTTAGCCCCACTGATCACACTGTCATGCATCGGCTATACTCAGGATGCTCTATGTGTGTGTGTCTGTGTGTGTGTCTGTGTGTGTGTGTTAGGAACAGATGCAGTGTAAGCCTCATGAGGAACACAACTGAAAATACTGAAATGATTTCAAATGTTTCTACAGCCTGCCTCTCATCTCCCTGAGATGGTTTGCTTCCCCTCACACACGGACTTCCACTTCTGCGGAAGCTCTCAGGAACCGCAAGCTGTCGTGGCCGGGATTTCGCGGGACCCTCCGGAATGAAAGCGGGAAAGAAACGACAATCTGGTCTTGCCACCAGCAATTCCCTGCACTCTCCGGGACACCTTCAGAGATAGACCTTGATGCTGTGCAGGCGAATTCCTACCTGGCCAAAATCCCAGCCCTCTTCCTAGATGCTCAGGGTTCTCATGGAAGCATGTCATGGCTGAGTACAGATTTGATTTGAAGTTATAAAGTAAGGTGAAATTATTCTCCAGATCAAGATTGGGGAATTGCTTTCCAACAGATGGAGACCTATCAGAGAGTTAGAATATTGCTTTCTATTGTGACCACTGAAAGTGTTGGCTGCAACTTTTGGAAGTAGCATAGGAAACCCTGGGATTTTCTCTAAGTGGGTGCTACTTTCTTCTTCCTTTCGCTAGCGAGACACAGGGAACATCGAGGTAGGCCACCTGCTCCCCCCTTTTAGGGGGAGAGCTGGCCTGAGGCCCAGCCAGAATGTATCGGCTCCCAGGTGAAGGGCAATGGGAAGGAAAGGTTGCTGTTTCTGAACATCTAGTCTCTTCATAGTCCTTTTACAACACCAAGAGATCTCTCGTGGGCCCTGGTAAGACCTATGGATACCCTTCAGCCTAAAGGCACCCCAACTCACACGGAGGGGTGGGCTGAGAAGGCATGGATGATCCTGCCTAGCTTTTTGGGATTCTACACTGGCCACGTGCTGCAGTGTCTGATGTTTCTGTGACTTGTTCCTGCCTCAGCAGTACATCCTTGAGCATCTAACGCCACAAGCCACAGAGGGAGATGGAAAGACTGCAAGCAGATGGAACTCTTTCTTAACAGCATAAAGCTTTCAGAGCTCAGCTCTGCTCTCAAAATAAGAAAGGGAAGAGTGAACATAGAGAACATCAGGATGAAGTCAGTCAAGCAGGAGCAAAAAGAGTATTAGAGCAAAGAGTTCAAGACTTAGTTACTGTATTGTTACTTGAGCCATGACATGGAACTGTCTTTTGAGGTCATTCCTTAACATGCCTAGGAAAAATATGAACTTAGGGAGAGGATTGTTTGAATTTCTCTGTAAATGTAAGCAAAGGTGTCTGTGATGTAGTAAGGAATACCCTATAAGATGCTGGAGCACAAGAGGTAAAGACGAGAAGCCCTCTGCACCCACCAGTGAAGAAGTCAGAAGATACGCTTGTACTTGGAAATGAAGAATCCTTTGCTTCAGAGTTAGTCATCTATAATAAGTGACACCCCAGGATGCAAAAGTAGGAGACCTAGGACCCAGGAACAGGGTAGGAAACTGCTCCTAGACATCACAAAGGCAAGTGTCTGTGGCCAATTGCTTTTGTGACAGGTTGCAATCCACAAGAGCACTGTACTAAGTGGTGAGTAGGATCCACGACTCAAAAGGGGCAGTGTTCCCCTAAGGAATGGACGCAAGAGTAGGATCTGGCAGTGAAACGGACAGAAATGTACAAGCTGTGTTTCTCTACCTTGTTTCGTAAGGAATAACATTTTGCAAAGGGAGGGAAAGGGAGAAGTGGTTGTTGATGTTTCAATCCACTTTCTTGGTTGTCCAACTTTTTAAATTCCTACTTTGTGAGTGTATGTTCATGAAGTATTTGTTTATGTAAAAGTGAAGCCTGTTTTGTATTTCTCCTAGTGTCTCTCCCAGAGAAGGAGTAAAGAGTAAGACCAAAGGTTAGTAAATGCAAAACCACAAGATTCATAATAGTTTCTACGTGGTGTAAAGGTAAAAGGATGACAGAAGATGACATAAGAAATCAGCATCAGCAATAGTTCTGAGTAGCACCTCCCTCTGGAATCCAGAGGGACTCAACTGTAATGCCTCAGAAAGGAGAGGAAAATGGCTGGACTTAACCGAGAAAGGCAGGATGACAGCTGATGTCTGCACTTCAGCAAGAGAGGCAGGATGATTGCTGTCTAGGAGCAGTCCTAAACCTCACACTAAAGTCATCCAGCAGCTGTAGGCTCCTGTCATGGCCTGTCAGTAACACCAAAGGCCGCTCCTCAGAGGAAAGCTCCAGAAAGCCACCGCAAAGCAAACGTGAGACTGCAAGTCCTGTATAGTAAAGCAGTTTACAGAACTCCAGGAGCCACCGGAAGGACAGAGGCAGCAGTGTTGAAAACATCCTGAGTTCTCCTAGTGGTGAACATCCACATTCAGATGCATCAAACCAAGTGTTTTCTTTTTCTACAGGGAAAGTCATCAAGACTCAGCAGCTGCTCTTGGAGAGTCTCTCCTAACCCCCAGCTGTGTGGCTTTAGAACCCATTGCCCTCAGCAGGACTTCATGTCCTTGACAGACTCAGAAAGTCACATCCCAGACATCAGCTGGGAAAGCGTTCTGTACGTGTCATTGTAGTTTATCCTGTCTTGATAGTGCACCTTCTGCACCGAAACATGGTCCTGGGCAAAAAGAGATAGGTTGAACCTCAACATACCTCATCATAGCGTGCAAGGATTCCTCCTGTAGGCCACCGGTTAAGATCACAGACGTGAGTGATGATGCCTTGAATAATGTGGAAGACAGCAGGACCCTGTACAGAACAGTGATGTGTACATGAGATCCAGAAGCAAAAAGGATCCTTTCAGTCAAGCCTAAGAAGCCGCCCACAGAAAACCACCTCCTTTGCACCCCAAATCTACAGACTGAAAGCACCCCATTTTTAGAAACCAGCTGCACACAGGCAGCCAAACCTAGCCAGGACTATTGGGCTGGCAGGGGGAAACGCAGCCAAGCAGCAGGCTGCACACTCCACCCCAGATGTGCTCCTTGCCATACCCAGATGCACTTTCTTTGTCTTCCTACCAGGTCCCAAGCCAACTTAAAAAACTTCCTGAGTAAGAGAACAAGCCTTCAGTTCATAGAACCGCTTCCCATCTATCCTGAAATCACTGCAAAATTCTCTTTACCGCGGCTTTGACATAGCTTTGGCACATTTGCTGCACAGAGAGGAATTCGGTGCCATCGGGTGGCTAGCTCTGCTTGAACAAAGCTCGGCTAGACAAGCAAAGCCCTGGAGTCACTGCAGCCTTGCAGACAAGGACATAGCAAGCTTTGAAGAGCACAGGAGAGGCTGCACATGGAATGAGCAACGTAGGGGGGTTCATGCCTCTTTTATTCCTACCTGCTTCGCCAGGAAGTACTACCGTGGATGTATTTCAGTGTCCCACAGCCAAGAAAACCTCCCAAAGCATTCAGAGAAGCTGCATAGCCTCAGATGGAAGGGCAGGCAACTGTGCTAGCAGGGCTAAAGGGGAGCTACACGAAGCACCTCCTGAGCCCGTGCTAGTCAGACGCAAAAAAGCAAATGGAAAACGCGATGCTGTAGAGCCTGCCTTCCGGTGGGAGTTCATCAGGTCCCACTCGGCAACCTCACACAGGGAGGAGGCAAAACTTGGACAGCAACACTGCTTCTCAATGACCGTTACTGAGTGTGCAGAGAGACAGACCAAAGACTGTACCCTGTGGACACACACGCTCCAGGAGTTATGGAATGCATCCGGCCTCCAACAACCCTTCTCTGCTCTTGTGACAGAAGCTCCCTAGGCATTCAATGGCCTTCTTGGCAAGTTCAGCCAAGACAAGATCTCAGCCACTGACACCATTTCCTCCTCTGGCTCTAGGAGCACCGTGGCCATGTCACTGAATTGGCCCTTCCCCTTCACCGTGTCAGGAAGGACGACATGAGTGAGGACCAGCGCAAGTGTCTGCCTCACGCTCGGGCAGGGGTGCTGCAACATAACAGGAGCAAACAGTGTCTGCAGCAAGCAGCAGGGGAGATTCTCTGACTTTCTGAGACAGACTCCTGTGAAGCCAGAGCTCTGTCTCCCTGCAGCAGCATCCTGACAATAGCTTTCCTGGAGGATTGTCCCATTCTGAGGCCTCAGTGTTAGCCTTGAACAGGGTCTCACATCTGTCCTCTCCCAACCGTGAGCAGAGGCTTACCTGGCATACAGATGCAATGACCAAGGGTCCACCGGCTCAAGGAAGCAGATGGCTACATCTCCTGCTGCAGCAATGAGGTTGCATCTCACATCAAGCAGCGAGGGCTTCCCCATCTTCGTGAATGGCAGACACGAGCAGGACTTGGACAAGTCAGAGCTGAGGAGGCAGACTGTGAGCAAAAAGAGACAGAGAACAAAATGACACGTCTCACACAGCAGAGGAAAAAAACAGGTTTCAAACAAGTCCTCTAGGAACACTCCTCTGGGTTTCTCCCTTCCTGGGGAAAAGAAGAGTAACATTGGATGGTGCATTGAAGACAAGGACGGCTGGGACCAGAACTCGGGCATGACTGACCACTACTTGGCCATGCAAACTTTGCCAGGACCAAGAGCTGCATGAGCCAACAGCAGCCAGTTCCTGTGGACTCCAGGGTTGCTGCACATCTTCAGCCCCCACCAGTGAAATAAATGCAGGAAACAGGTGCTTGCTGGGCAGTGAGGAAAAAGACAGTGAGCAGAAGAACAGTGCTTGTGCATCCTGATTGGAAAGCAAGGACTCGATCCATCCCACAGCTGCTACAAACTGGGGTGGCTTTGCAAAGGGGTCCGATGGCCTTCATGACACAAGAAGCACCTCCACAACAGCAAAGCCAAGAAACAGCCTGCATGGAAACAGAGGGCATGCAGAAGGACAGCCGTTCCTTCCAAAGGAAACAGCCTTTCTCCTGCATGACCTGACACCCACTGCACCTGCTCTTTCACACATGCACCCAGCCAGTCTCTCTCTGTGTTAGCAGTCCCAGGATCACCGAGAAGTTCTGCCTCACAGAGACTGCAGAGAAGCTCAGCCTCATTGTCAGCAAGCACAGCTCCTGCAAGGAGCTCTCCTGCCCTGTGCTCTCCTTCCCAGGGCTCTAGGCAGGGAGGAGATGGGAAGGAAGATGGCAGGCACAACAAACTCTTTCTTCAGAGCCTTCTATTCTCTCAGGTGCGAGGTACAGGCCTGTTACCAGCTGCACAGGGAGAGCAGAGAATACACCAGACACAGTGGAGTAACCCACTATCCCCCAAAGACGGAATGAAGCTGGGAGGGCTAGGCTGTCATTTGCCGGTACGCACGCTAAGCAACACCAAGCACAGGATCGCAGCGGTAGGCTGTAAGCAACCGCAGACACTCATCAGTTGCACCCATCCTACTACTGCAGGATCCTTCTACAACACATGGCACAACATTGCGCAAGTGGGGGACACGCCACAACCTCTCGGGACAACCTGTTGTGGTGCTTGCTCCCCCTCACACGCAATAGATTCATCCTATCCACCTGGAACTTCCTGCAGCATGACTTGCTGCCCATAAGCTCATGTCCCAAGCCTTGGTACCAACAGGAACCTGGCTCGCTGCAGCCTCCTAGCACCCCATCTTCAAGGAGTGACAGACATAAAGGAGGTCCCTGCTCGGTGCTGACACTTACAACAGGCCCAGCTCCCCCAGCCTCGCTTTCCAACACGGAGACTCCAGTCCCCAAGTGACCTGAATGGCCCTCCACATCAGACGCTCCAGGAGCTGCACGTTTCTCCACCAAGTAGGAGACCAGAATGGAAAGGAAGCTTGAAACACCAGCACAACCCAGAGAAAACACAACTAGGAAACCTCCAGCATCAAAGCCTGAGACCTGCAATACTGAAGGGATCCTCAAAAACAAAAAGCAAGAAGAGCAAAGCAGCCTTAGCATGGCCAATTCTGTGAGCGACATGATGGGAAACCGTAGACCAAAAAAAGCTACAGAAGAGAAGAAAGGAAACGTGGCCATGCCAAGGGGCACCAAATCTCTAGGCAGTGGGTGGTTTTTGTACAATCTGAGCAGGCCCTCCTGCCATGGGGAAAGGGGTAGTGGCAGTGAAAAGTAGGCAGAGGAGGAAAGGAACAACACAGTGCCCTGTAGAATGAGCAGGAATAGCATGAAACAAAGACAGCATGCCTAGATGGAGACAACACGTTTCTCTTTTGACCCACAACAGTCACCATCGTGGCAGTCTGCAAAATGTTGCTCCCAAGGGACACCTAACCCAACAGGGCATTGGTAGCAACAGAATCACCTCAGGAAAGACGACTGCAAAGCCTTTATCATGGCAACCTAGCAGAGGAGAGCACTGTCCCATCCTCTGCCCTGGGCTTCTGGTAATCCTTGGGCCACAACTCAGGCCACAAATGGATCCTCTTCACCACCACTGCATCGGTAGCAAAACAGGGGAGAAGTGAGAAAGAAGGGGAGGGGTGAATGGGGAAGATTAGTCTGAATCTGCCCTGCACGTCATCCTTCGCTCCCTCCGCTCTGCCCCTTCAAAACTGAAGCCCAGGCTGGGACTGGCACTGACGAGGGGCATTGAGGGACCTCCAGTCTCCCTATCCATCCTGAGCAGTAGCTGCATTTCTATTCCTCAAGCACATCTGGCCCTGCACCTCCTGACACCTCACACAGCATGTCTCCACAGCGGTGCTGCACCTGGAACACACTAAGAGCTTACCAGATGACAGAAAAAAAAAAGAAAAAAAAAAAAAAAGAAAATAGTTGGTGCTCACCTGGGCTGTCTGCTGCCTGATGCTGCTGTCAGATGTCTTCTTGCATGCCTCCTCTTTCAGGAGGCAGCATCTTCCTAGCTCTGCACACACAGACGCTTCCAAACAGGCCACCTGCTGCAGGGCCACCTGTGCCACCGGGGACACCGGCTGCGGCGGCAGGAGCGGGGGAGACTGACGGCGCCATCTGGTGGACTGTAGCTGGAGAATCCCCTGCAGAGAAAGAACCAAAAGGAACACAGGTCAGCGTTCATCTGCTCCTCAGCCCAGTTCTTCAGGGCCAAATGTCACTCAAGTACAGCCCATCTCCAAACACCGCAGACGCACGGATGCCTTGAAAGCCCTCCGATGGCCAGACTTCCAGCAGCCCCTGTACCGCAGTCTGCTCTTCATTGCTGCCATCCAAAGGAGCACTGCAAAACAGAGCTGGACATTTCCTTCTGCAGCCTTTTCTCCTCAGCCACTTGCTGCTCAGCAGCCTCCTAACAGCTTCTCCACAGCTTGCTGACCTCACACATGCAGGATGGCAGTACGCATCTGCCTGCCCCTTCTGCCAGGGGCAACGTAACCATGACGGCTGACTCCGTGAGGGGACCCTGGGATGGCCTGACTGGCCAAACCTGACCACAGGAGACAGCAATGCACCCACACTCACCAAGGACAACACAGCCACTGTCACGGCTCAAGCCCAGCTCCTGCAACCCTCCTGCTGACTTCGTGTCACCGCCTCCCTGAGGACACTGAACAGCAGGGGCTGCAGAGCACACGGCTCTTCTGCAGTGCTGGCTACAGACACAACAGCTCAGGGACACCCATGGCAGCAGCACATCCTATCCCCCCCAAGGCTTGCCCACACCTTCATCTTCCTGTCTGGAAAAGGTTCATCAAAGTCATACCAGGGACATCCGCTACTACTCTGCAGCTAAAGCAGCACTACAGACATCACTGTGCCCTGGGACAGCATGAGAACCACACAGCCTGGCTGAAAACTGGCCCAAAGGGGGATCCGTGTCATTGAAAAATCGTTTCAAAGCAGAATGCCATCCCTGCAAAGAACACACGAGGGCGCTGCAGCCAACAGCACCTCACCCTTAGCTCAGGGTCTACATGCTGAATGGCTCGCAGCACCTTGTAGGTGAGGAAGAAGATCACCTGCAGAACAAGGAAATCAACCGGGACGAGACCTCAGGTGTCCCAGCACACCTACATCGACGTGATGAACAGAGACCTCAACAGAACAGAAGGGACGGAAGCATGGAGCAGCCTTCATAACCCTGAAAGAATGAGTCCACATTCACCCAGAAGCCTATCCCCTCTACGCAACCTCGGCTTTGGGGGGATGAGTCAGTGTTAAAGTTTGAAACTGTGCAGTAGGAGAGAAACGAAGCGGACGGAACCTGAAAATTAACAAATAGCTTATGAACATAGAGCAAAAGAATAGAAAACCAGGAAATTGGAAAGAAAAATGAAATGGAATGAAACTTAGAAAGATTTTTCCCTCCCCTTACAAAGTGTTCATCGTCATACAGAACAGGAGAAAGAGACAGAACTTGCAATTTTCAGTCCAGTTCAGTTTCGGATAGAAGTCTTTCATCCATTTTTTAGGAGAAGACTATCCTGTGAACTCATGGATCCTAAAGACAACTTAGAACAGTATTCTTGTGAGTTTTAAAGGGGCACGAAAACAACCGTCCAAAGAAACTTGCCTTGGTGACCCTCCCGGGAGCAGGTGCGTAATCTGCTGATGGGTCATGGGTCTTAGAGTTTTGCATAGTGGGGTGTCATTTTTTAATGATCAAGAACTTCAAAGCAAAGGATTGCTAATGGTAAGGTACAGAGATATATTCTCACTGCTTTACTAGGGCAGAAGCTTCTCATCTTTCGGTGTTGAAGCATGTTCTAAGATATGACAGTGTCTCACCAGCACCTTTGCTTACAGTTCTACAAAAAGCAATCATCTCCCCAAATGCATATCATTCCCAGGATTGACAGAAATGACCTAAATATGGACTTCATTTCCATAAGTCAGGTAAGAATAGAACAACCCACTCTTCAACTGTCTGTCATAAAAGTGGTTTTACTCTGGCTACTGACTTCATGCTGTTGTTCTTTATGTTCACTCTGTTCTTCTTTCTCAGGAGAAGTCTCACAGAAGCAGTAGAAATGAAAGCACACAGGCAGTGTTAAAGAAAGATAAGAAATGCAAGATCATCAATGCCTTCTCAGACCACCCCTCAGTGCAAAATGGGGCGGCCTCGGCCCGAACTGTGGTCATAGGTCCCATCAGGGACCCAGCAGAGATCCTTTTCCTCTGTAAGGAAACTTGAAGAGAGCAACCACCACAAGACAGCAACTTCTCCTTCCCCCTGTGCACCCAAGAGCTAATGGAATGCACCCAGGCCATGTCAGTCACTTGGCCCTTCCCCTTCACTGTATGTTCAAGGACGACATGAGTGAGGACCAGCCCAGGTGTGTGCCTCACACTTAACCAGGGGTCCTGCAACATAACGGGAGAAAACGAGGTCTGCACCAAGCACCAAGGGAGTATCTCCGAGTTACTGAGACAGACTCCTCTTAGGCCAGAGCTCTGTCTCCCTGCACCACCATCTTCACAGTACCTTTCCTAGCTAATTGTCACATTCTTAAGGGGTCATTGTTACCCTTGCACATGGTTTTCATCACAGCTGTCCTCTCCCAATTGTGAGCGTAGCGTTACCTGGCATACAGATGCAAGGTCCAAGGGTCCACTGGCTGAGGAAAGCAGATGGCTACGGCTCCTGCTGCAACAATGAGGTTGCATCTCACATCAGGCAGCTGGGGCTACCCCATCCTCATGAACGGCAGACTCGAGCAGGACTCAGAGAAGTCAGAGATGATGACACGCACTATGGGCAAGAAGAGACAGAGAACAAAATGACATCTCTCACACAGCAGAGGGAAAGCACAGGTTCCAAAAACGTCATGTAGGAACACTCCTCTGGGTTTCTCCCTTCCTGGGAAAAAGGAACGGTAGCACTGGATTGTGCTTTTAGGATGATGACGACGGGGACCAGAACTGGGGCATCACTGAGCACTACCTGACGATGCAATCTTTGACAGGAGCCACAGCTGCAGCACCTGACACCACCGAGTTGCTGTGGACTCCAGGGCTGCTGCACATCTTCAGCACCCACCGGTGAAACAAAGGCAGAAAACTGGTGCTTCTCCGGAGTGAGGAGAAAGGCAGTAAGCAGGAGATCAGGGGTCTTACATGGTGGTTTAAAAGCAAGGACTCCATCCATTCCACAGCAGCTGTAAACTAGGCTAACTTTGCAAAGATGTTAACTGGCTTTCGTCACACAAGAAGCAGCAGCTGCAGAACAGCAAAGCCAAGAAGCAGACAGCCTGCATAGAAACAGATGGCATGCCAAAGGACAGCACTTCCTTCAAAACCACACAGCCTTTCTCCTGCATGACCTGACACCCACTGGACCTGCTCTTTCACATCGGCACACAGCCCATATCCCTCCAGGGTAGCAGTCACGGGACCACCGACAAGGTCTGCCTCACCGAGACTGCAGAGGAGCTCAGCCTCAGTGTCAGCTGCCATGGGTCCTGCAAGGCCCAGCTCTTCCTCTGTAGTGCTCTCCTTCCGTGTGCTGTTTGCAGAGAGGAGACTGGAAGAGACATGGGAGGCAAGAACAACCTCTTTCTCCACAGAATTCCCTCAGGTGGCCAGTACAGGCACAGTACAAGCTCCACAGCAGGAGCAGAGAACACAAGGACACAGTGGACAAACCCACTTTCCCCTGGGACAGCTAGGCTACAACTTCCCTGCTCACACGCTGCAGAACACTGCGCACAGGATCACAGCATCACGCTGGTAAGGACTACAGCAGGATCTTCCTACGGCACGTGGAACGGCATTGCGTCCAAGTAGTTGTGGAAGATGTCAAGGGAGGGGCACTCCACAACCTCTCGGGGCAACCTCCTCTGGTGCTTGCCCACGCCCACGCTACAGAAAGTCATCCTTATATCCACCTGGAACTTCTTGCAGAAGGACTTGCTGCCCATGGCCTCATGTCCCAGTGCCTGGCACCACCAACAGCAGTCTGACTCCAGCCTCTTGTCACCCCCTCATCAAGTAGTGACGGACAGGGAGAAGATGGGCCCCTGCTCAGCCCTCACAGTTACAACGGGCCCAACTCCCCCCGTCTCGCTTTTCAACACACAGACTCAAGGCCCCAAATGAGCAGAAAGGCCCTCCAAAACACCTGGTCCAGGAGCTGCATGTTTCTCTCTGAATTCAGAGCCCAGAATGGAAGGAAAGTGTGAAATACCAACACAGCTGAGACAAAACACAGCTAGGAAACCTCCAGCATCAAGGCCAGAGGCCTGCAGAATACAAGGGATGCTCAAATTCAAAAAGCAAGAAGAGCGGAGCGGCCTTTACGAGTCCACTTTTGTGACCGACGTGATGGGAAACCGTAGAAGAAAAAGAAGCAGCAAAAGGGAAGAAAGGAGACGGGGGCATGGCAAGTGAGAACAAAGCTCTAGCCAGCACATAGTAGTTAGAAAATCTCAGCGGAACCTCCTGTCATGTGGAAAGTGGTAGTAACAGTGAAAAGTAGGCAGACGACGAAAGGAACAACAAAGTGCCCTGTAGAATTGGCAGTAGCATCAAAGAGGCACAGCATGCCTACATGGAGACAACAAGTTTCTCTTTTGACCCAGAACAGTCAGCCGCGTGGCACTCTGCAAAATGTTGTTCCAAGGAACACCTAACCCAACAGCACTTTGATAGGAACCAAGTAGGCTCAGGAAAGACAACTGCAAAACCTTGATCATCACAACCTAGCAGAGGAGAGCACTGTCCCATCGTCTGCACTGGGCTTCTGGGAAGCCTTGGGCCGCAACTCAGGCCAGAAATGAATCTTCTTCACCACCAGTGCATGTGTTGCAAAACAGGGGAGCGGTAAGAAAGAAGGGGATGAGTGAGTGGGGAATCCTGGCATGAATCTGCCCTGCACATCATCCGTCACTCCATCTGCACTGCCTCTTCGTAACTCAAGCCCAGGCAGGCACTGGCACTCACGAGGGGCATTCAGGGACCTCCAGTCTCCCGATCCATCCTAAACAGTAGCTGCATTTCTATTCCTCAAGCACATCTTGCCCTGCACCTCCTGCCACCTCACACAGCATGACTCTGCAAGGCTGCTGCACCTAATACATGAGAAGAGCTTCCTAGAGGAGAAACTCGGTGCTCACCTGGGCTCTCTGCTGACTGATGCTGCTGTCAGAGGTCTTCTTGCACCTCTCCTCTCTCAGGAGGCAGCATCTTCCTAGCTCTCCACACACAGACACTTCCAAACAGGCCACCTGGTGCGGGGCCACCTGTCCCACCGGGGACACCGGCTGCGGCGGCAGGAACGGGAGAGACTGACAGCGCCACCTGGTGGACTCTGCGAGGAGAATCCCCTGCAGAGGAAGGAGCAAAAGGAACACAGGTCAGCGTTCATCTGTACCTCTGCCCTGTTCCTCAGGGCCAAATGGCACTGAATGACAGCCCATGTCCACACGCCGCAGACACACGGACACCTTGGAAGCCCTCGTGCCCTCCCGTGCCCAGACTCGCAGCAGCCCCTCAGCCCCAGTCTCCACTTCATCGCTGCCATCCAAAGGAGCACTGCAAAGCAGAGGTAGACATTTCCTTCGACAGCCTTTTTCCTCACCCGCTTGCTGCTCAGCAGCCTCCTAGACCTTCCCCACAGGTTGCTGAGCAGACACATGAAGGATGGCAGCACACATCTGCCCCTTCTGCCAGGGGATACGTGACCTGAGTCCGTGAGGGGATCCAGGGATGTCCTGGCTGCCCAAACCCGAGGACAAGAGACAGCAATGCACCCACACTCACCAAGGACAACACTGCCACTCTCACAGCTCAAGGCCAGCTCCTGCAACCCTCGTGCTGACCTGGCCTCACCACCTCACTCAGCAAACGAAACAGCAGGTGCTGCAGGGGACACTGCTGTTCAGCAGTGCTGGCTACAGAGACAAGAGCTCAGTGACACCCACGGCAACAGCACATCCTATCCCCCCAAGGCTTGCCCACACCTTCATCTTCCTATCTGCACAAGGTTCAGCAAAGACATGCCGGGTACATCCGCTACCCCTCTGCAGCTAAACAAGCAGTACAGACGTCGCTATCACCTGGGACGGCACGGGAAACACACGGCCTGGCCGGAAAGCTGGCCTAAAGGAGCATCCCTGTCATTGAAAAATCAGTTCAAAGCAGAATGCCATCCCTGCAAAGAACACACGAGGGCGCTGCGTCCAACCGCACCTCACACTTAGCTCATGGTGTACGTGCTGAACGGCTCACAGCACCTTATAGGTAGGTGAGGAAGAAGATCACCTGCAGAACAATGAAATCAACCGGGACAAAACCTCAGGTGTCCCGGCACATCTACATCGACGTGATGAACAGAAAATTCAACAGAACTGAATGGACATATGCATGGATCAGCCTTCAGCACCTACAAACGACAACTCCACATGCAACGCGAGCCTCTCCTCGGTACTCAAGTTCTGCTTTGGGGGGATGACTCAGTGTCACCGTTTTAAACTTCAACAGGGCAGTAGGAGGAAAAACAAAGCAGGCTTCAGCTTTAAAGTAACAGATAGTGTATTCAGTTATGGTAAAAGAATAAAAGTACAGAAAATGGGAAAAAGAACAGAAACGGAATGAGAGTTGAGAAAACTTTTCCCTCCCCTTCCAAACTGTTCAGTGTCTTACAGAGGAACAGAAAGAGACAAAAGTTGTACTTTTCAGTCCATTTCAGTATCTGATCATAGTCTTGCATCAATTCACGAGGGGAACAGTATTCTTTGGAGTCATGGTTCGTACGGACAAGTTAGAGCAGGTCTCTAGTAGGTTTTAAAGGGACAGAAGAACAAGCACCCGGAGAAACTTGCCTTGCTGACTTCTCCTAGGAGCTTCTTCCTAAGCTGCTGATGGGTCATGGGTTTCAAAGTTTTGCATAATGGGGTGCCACCTTGTAAAGATAAAGCACTGTAAAGCTAAAGATTGCTCACGACAAGGTGCACAGCGATCTTTTCAGTTTTGCAGTGGCACAGGGTGCTTCTCATCTTTGTCTCTGCTGAAGCATCTCATCGGATATGAACGAGTTCATCACAAACACATTTCCTTAAATCGACATGCAAAACAGTCATCTCCCGAACAGCATATCTTTCCTAGCATTTACAGCAATAAGTGAAATAGAGAGTTCTTTTCCATAGCTCAAGTAAGAATAGAACAAGTAACTGCTCAACCCTCTGTCTTAATAGTCTTTTCAGTCTTACTACTGACTTGATGCAGTTGTTCTTTATGTTCAGTCTGTCTTTTCTTACTGTATCAGGGAAGGCCCAAGCTCTGGAAGCTTCATGTTGCTAGGAAAGAGTAACAAGTGCTCTAAGTCGTTCTCTGTGTCTCTCTCTCTGTAGCTCCTAGCGTAACATGTTTCAGGCTGACCTAATAGAAGACTAAGAAATCACACAGAAACATGAGGCGGCAGACCACACAGGCACTCTGAAATCACAAAGAAAACCTAAGCGAGATAACAAATGCCTTCTCGGCCCACCCCTCGGTGGAAGTTGGGGTGGCCTCGGACCAAATACTGCCCATAGCTCCCATGGGGGGCCCAGCAGCGGTTTTCCTCTGCCTCAAAGAAATGGGAAGAAAGGAGCTGTTACAAAACAGCAACCTGTCCTTCGCATCCCTTCACCTGGGAGCCAATAGAATCCGGACAGGCCTGGGGCCATCCTCCTCCTCCAGAAGGGGTGGAGCAGCAGGCCCAGCTGCAGGTTACCTGTCTATCTCTGGCTACAACAAGAAGGGAAAAGACCCACTGACAGGATATCAGGGGGTTTTGTATGGTACTTCACAACATGGCAGGTAACAATTTCAGTAGTCAGAGTACATGTCAAGATTCCAAGTAACTTTCTGATAGATCTCTGTCTCTTCCAAAGCAATTTCCAGGTGCTGACCTGGCAAATGGTTTGACATTCTTTGAAATCTGAAAAACCAAACTGTAGTAACCCATGACAGTCAGGCAGAACAGCTACTGCCAACCAGACACTCAGTCAGTCAGTCGGTCGGTCAGTCCAATCTTTTCAGTTCATTCCCTGTTCCTACACAAGCAGAACAGCACACCTCAATCCACCAGAAAGGGAGAGGCGGCCACCTTGACAACAGTGGAGAAGGTCACGACACATGTCAACGGAGCAAGCTGTTGCAGCGACAGCCAGACCATAAAGGCTTGTCACAGAATGAGGCTGCTCTGGGAAGGACAACCACTTTGACAATAGAGCTCCCGAAACAAAATGCCCAAAAGAGCAGAGTCAAGAAACACCTTTTCTTCCAACGGCATGGAAGAAAAGGAAAGGATAAAGAGCTTGCCAGGGAAAGAAGCCATCCGCCACTGAGTTGCTCTAAGGACAACACAGAAAACTTTGAAAACCTTGCAAGTCATAGGGAGGCCTAAAGAATCACAGAAACAGAAAACAGCCCGAGACAGAAAGGCTTCATGCCGGGCAAAACACAACACCCTTTACCAGTGGCAATGTGAGCAACAGAATGCAGAGGAAAACCTACTTCCTTCTGCACTCCACTCTTGACCACTTGAATTCAGGCTCTTGCCTCAGGATAAGTCTTGGAGGTCACGCTCACAGGGGTGAGTAAGCCTCATAG
>JANEHK010000578.1:9810-21876 GCA_025960845.1 Tachycineta bicolor | reverse complement strand
TACTGTATGCTAATACATATTCATTAATATTTCCTGTGAATCTCCTCATATTTTCAATTCATAAAATCTACGTCACTGTACTATATAGTATGCTCCACTTGTTGTTAGGGGGTCTTCGTGGCTTTTGGTGGTCGTCTTCAGATGAAGGCTTATCATCTTCCTAGCATCCTATGAATAAGCTTACTTGTTCCATGTGTACTCTAAGTTTTGTGTTATACATAATTAAGCATTATGTTCCAAAAAGTAATTATTTCATGGATCAAACCACCACCTAAGCTCCCTACCTTGGAATACTCACAGCTTTGTCCATCTCAAGGCCAGTTCAATCTTAAGACATCCTGTATCTCATAACATCTGCAAAGGGCCCATCTCCCTACCTTGGAGTAGTCCCAGCTTTGGCCAATCCAGCTTTGAAACACTTGCTTATCTCAAACTGCATCCTGTATCTTATTTTTCTCATGTAGCATCTGCCAAGGGGCCCATCTGCTCTGTAACACTACTCAAATCTACTTTTTCCTTCACTACTTTATCACAAATATTTTCTAAAATATATATTTTTAAAATATTAATATAGTTACAATTAGCATGAATAATTTTTATTTATTACAATCGCTCCCATTTATCTTTTTAATCATATTGATTCATGCATTTAATTAAAACTGAATCTCGATTTCTTCTATATTCTCAATAATCCAGGTTTTTACACTCTCTCATTTCAGCCTCTAATTTTTCTAACATCTCCCATGCTGCATCAATCTTTTTGCATTCCTTCTCAAATTTGGTTGACATCTCTTGTGCTACAGTAGTCTCTTTATGTTCAGTCAACATCTCTTCAGGTCCTTTCTTTTGAGTGCTAGTAGGTCTAGCTTTTAATACCATCAAAGGATTTGGTTTCCCTTTTGCTGCCAATTCTGGATCAATGGGCATTGCTGTCATTTGCATTCCTTGTATCACTGGGTGGATTAGTCTAAGAAGACATGGAATCATGCATGGTAAGAATAACAATCCTAATCCAGAACATAACAGCATAAATCCCACCTTCTTCCACCAGGCTCCTCCAAAGAGGTTATCCCACCAATCAGTTTTTAGAATAGAATTCCACTTTTGAACAGGTATGTGTGCCACCCTTTTAATTTCTCCACCAAGTTTTGTGATGGCTTCCCCATGATCATCTCTCTCCACACAGCACTCAGATTCATTAAATCTTCCTCAAAGTCTCCCTTCTTCAGCCAACAGATAATCTATGGCAATTCTGGTTTGATATACAAATGCTCACATTTGTGAATGCTGCTTGGCCAGTAACTTTAAAGCATCAGAAGTATGGTTTAATACAACCTCCTGTATACTACCACCTGAAGTCTTATCAACCAATTCAATAGATAAATTGGGGTCCTATATCCCCTAGATCCATCCTCAGCCCAAGTTGCTGGGTCATTATATGCTATGATTCTTTCTGCAGGCCATTCTTCTTCCCCCCATTCCTTGTTTCCCCCTGCCTTTGGGAAGTTGAGGTTTAAATCTCTTTTATTCCTTTCTAGAGTCTCATCAAGTGGTGTTCCCAGCATATTGCTCCTAGACCTTGGTATGACGAACAAGAAGGGTCGTATAACTCCTAAGGTACAGGTTCCCTCCCACTTTTCAGGTAATTCATTATATGCCAGCAAAAATCAGTTTGATTATTTAACTCACAATTCATTTCCTTTTAGTATTTGTCAATACCCAGTAAAAGTTTTTTGTCACCATGTCTTAGTTTTATTATTCTGATTAACTACAAAAGTAGATATACAAGGAGGATATCCTACTACTTCATTATATTTCCTTCCTTCTCAAATTATACAGACTGTTCCAATTACTCGATGACTCAAAATCCATCCTTCAGGTCGTTATAATGTCTGGGAAATTTGAGTATGATTCCTATTTTAAAAATTGTTCTAGAGCTAGACTCTCACCTCTCCACAGCCATCTTTCAGCCATTCCCACAGATCCAGCATTTGGATAATCCTAATTCCATAGCAATTTCTTGCATCAAATATACAAAAATATTCTTAGTTTTGAGGTTGTCAAATCCCAGTCACGATACTGCTGTTTGAATTGTTCATACAGCTTATCCAGTTCCTTTAATTCCTTCCTTATGTCATTTTTACATATTTCTTTTGTTTCTTTTTGTTTTTCTTCTTTTTTTTTTTTCCTTAGTGCTGTACCTCCTATACCTATACTTGTATCATTTCCATTCTCATCTTTCTCAAAACAACAACAACAACAAATTCATACTGAGGACAGATTTGATCGCTATAAGGATAAGGAGCTGGTCCATTAAATAATATTTTTTTCCCTACGCAATCCATTTTTCTATTTTTAACACAAACATCTATAAAATTGCCGTGATTGTCGCAGGTAGCACTAATATGTGGATGTGCCACGAACACAAATTCCATCTTGTCCTTGACCCACATGGAGTGATGGCATTTATTACAGGGATCAACATTATTGGGACTTTGTTTTTGCATTGATTGTTCTCTCATTGCCCGCTCTTGTGCTGCTTGTTTTATTATTGCCTGTTCCTGCATTGCTCATTCCCTTCTCTCATGGACTCTGTCCAGAGTGTCTCCATAGTTTTGGCCAGTTGCCAAGGGCATCACAACAAACACAGTGAAAATAATCCTCAGGAGTTTTGACTTTCTACTGTCCTCAAGGCCCTTTGGGTTGCAGCCAAGGGCCAAGATGTCAGGATTCTTGACAGCAAAGTTTATATCCTGGGATCTAGTCACTGGTGCATTTGGTCTCACTGGTACCCTTGGCCTCATGCTTGTTTCAAGAATGGCACAGATTACTCACAGTTCTCGAAACACTGCCCTCTCTCTCTATCTCTCTCTCTGGGTTAGTCAGCTACTTCCTCTTTTAGTCTAAACCACCAAAGCTCTGGAGATGTGCCAACCACAATAAGATTTGCTTTTTCACTACTTCAGTTAACAACCTGATTTGTTGGTAGATTTTTGCTCCAATGTTGGGGATTATTATTAGGTTTTAATTGCCACCAGTAGGCACATTCACAATGCCAATTCACGTAAGAAATGTGTCTATAGCGTGGCACACAAATTCCTTCTTCACAGCAACTGTTAATTATGATACACTGGTCTATAATACTATGAATTGTTTGCTCTCTTACCTGCTCAAAAGCTAATATAGTAAAAACTCATTGGTTAAATTTTCTATTAATTGAACGGCTGCATAAAAAGTTTCCATCTTCATATCTCAAATGTGTTCCAAAAAAATCACTGAAAAAGCTTTTAAAGTTAACTGTTTATGCACGCCATCTAAGCAAGTGAAACAAATCAATTGTCTCTCACTTTCTTCTGCTCTTGTTACTCTCCACCATGAAATAAGGCAAAGCGCACAAATAACACAAACCCATGGGCGACACTCTAAGCCATGCTTAGTACACTCCCAGTGTGTTACTTGTTCTTGGACTCTTTTAGTAACAGGTGTTTCCAGTCTCTGTTTCTGTAATTGCAGTTCCTCAAAGAAATCTGTTAGTTTTAGTTGCCGAGGGCTTCAGATTTTCAATCTCTTCACGCCATTCCCATTGATCAAGGAAGTGTCTAATCCCTTCCCACCAGCATTGTTCTGCCTCCAAACTCAATGGAGTTGCCATTGACAGCCAATCCAGAATGCCTAATTTTTCTAATAAATTAAACATAATTGCAATTACAAAACACAAACCTTCAATCGTTAACTATCAAAGGAGTTTTATTACCTGAACAGGTTAAGCAAGACAATTTATCTTTTTTTCTGTTGTTTCTGTGTATTCTACTGTATCTACATCTTACTTTTATTATCCTTTGTTGTTCTTGCAGTGTTCTCAAAGCCAGTAATCGTTCCATGTGATACGCTAAATAAATAAATGCTCTTTGTACTTGATCTTCTATTATATAAGTATCAATGTTGGTCTGTGCTAAAACCCAATTGTGCATTCTAAAGTCTCGCTCTACTCTACTAAAACATCATATACATTTAATCATAAAAGCTACATCTCTTTGGTCCCAAGGTACAGTTGTTCTGTGCCAATGTCTTTGTCTCAGCCACTTCATGGTCACTGCTTTACACCGCTCACACTGATGACCGTGTTTGCAGCAACCTTGCTGAAACATGGGAACTTCTCTCTGCGGGATGGCAGCTTCTGACCTTTCTGTGCTAAGGATATCTTGAATATCCTGGGGTTGAGTTATTCTTTCACTATGTGGGTGGCACAGCAAATGTATTGCAGCAATATGTGAAATCCACAGCTGATAATGATTTTCCATAAGAGCCATAGCCTCTGGGCACCAAATGCTCTCTTCAGCCATGTTATGGATCAACTACAATTTTACTTTTAACTGTTTAGTACACAATTTTTTAATAAATTAAACCTGTTTTTAATAAAAAGATTTAATCAAATTCAAGTTTTTTTTTAATTTTACTTTCAGGTCTCCTGGTGTCTAAATAATTTTCCAGTCTTTATTTGCTATAGATCCTTTTACCCTTGAAGCATGAGTCTAGCCTTTTTCTGCCATTCAAACTGTGGTTTTGTCAGGGAGAATCCATTGTCCCTCTTTCAGAGTTGCTCCTAGGTTTTTCATGGCTTCTACTTCTGCTAAAGAAAAGTTTGGTGTTTGATTTTGTGTTCCTGCTTCCTGAAAAGTCCTAATTACATTGCTGTTTTCCCTCAGGGCAGCTTTCTTAGCTTCATCATCAGCCAAATTGTTTCTTCTTGTTTTAATGTCTCTCCCCCTCTGGTGGCCTTTCACATGAACCACTGCTTTTTTTGACTCTTCAAAGCTTTAAGTATTTGAATTATCAATCCTTGGTGCACTAATCCTTTTCTTTGAGTGTTTATAAGTCCCCTTTCTTTCCAAATTTTTCTAAATGTATGCACTACCCCAAAGGCATATTTTGAGTCTGGGTATGTGGTCCCTTCTCGATCCTTTAATAACAGCAACGCACAGAATAATGCATAGAGTTCACAGGTTTGTGCTGACCAGGATGGGCTAAGGGGACCAGATTCTTTTACTTGCGGTTTTTCTCCATGAATTATGGCATACCCAGATTTCCTTCTTCCATCTACAACTCGAGATGATACATCTATAAATAATTTTTCTCCTATTTTTAATTCTTGTTCTCTCAAATCTGGGCATATTTTTGTTTGTAACTCTAGGACCTCTATGTAATCATGTATTAGTTCTTCCCGCTCGGTCCTTGTAAAGAAACTGAGTGTGGCTTTGTATATTTGTCACTCTCAGCATTAATTCAGAGGAGTCTATCAAGATAGCCTCATATTTTAATATTCTGCTATCAGTTAAACATGTTTTGGCCCCTCTAGCAAGGATTCCCCTAATATTATGGGGTGTGTACACTTCCAGTGGTGCCCCAAAGTTTGCTTTTCCGGCTTCTTCTACTAACACAGCAGTGACTACTAGAGCTTGCAGGCATGTTGGCCAGCTCTTACTAATTGGATCCAATAATTTGGGATAATATCCTACTGGTTTTCGGCTTCCTGCCTAATCTTGAGTCCATACTTCATAAACTGTTTGATCAACTGTGTTAACAAATACTTGAAAAGAGTTGTCTAAATTGGGAAGACTCAGTACATGAGCTTGCAGTAGGGCTTCTCCAACTTGCTCAAAATTTTCCTGATCCCTTTCAGTCCATTTCAAGTGATTCGTAGTTAATTTCTGATGTAGAATTTTTTCTTTTCTACTAAACCCTTCTATCTACTGCCTACAATAACTCGAAAGACTCAAACACTTCTTCATTTCTCTTTTAGAGTTTGGGAGTCCCATCTTCAATATTCCTGAAACCCTTTCAGGGTCTAGTTTTTCTTTTGCTTACTAATCCAATGACCTAAACACTGCAATTCTGACTCTATAATTTGCAATTTTGACTTTGATATCATCAGTCGGTTTTCTCCCAGAAAATTTAGAAGCTTAATAGTACCCTTTATAGTTTCTTCTTCAGTTTCTCTTGCTACTAACAAATCATCTACATACTGTAGCAGCTTAATTCCTTTGGGTAACTCAAAGGACTTCCAAAGATTTTCTAACGCCCTCCCAAAAAGATTTGGTGCCTCTGTAAAACCTTGCAGTAGCACCGTTCACCTTAACTGTTCTCTCCTACCTGTATCTGGGTCCTCCTACTCAAAGGCAATCCCTACTGCCCTCATCCAGAGGGCAAGTTCAAAAGGCATCCTTTAAATCCACGACACTGTGCCAAATGTAATTAGGAGGTATCTGGCGTAGCTACTCCTGGAAAGTGGGCAATGGTTCTTTGATTTACCGCTCTGAGATCCTGCACTAGTCGGTAGCTACCATCAGGCTTCTTTACCGGCAGGATGGGGGTATTATGTGGTGACACACAGGACTCCAACACCCCCTGAGGTACTCAATTCTCAACTCCCGGTTTCAATCCCTTCCGGCTTTCCAGTGATATTGGATATTGTTTTACTGGAATGGGGATTTCTGGGTTCTGTATTTCAACGCTAATGGGCTGAATGTTTAATTTTCCTGCTTCACCAGTATACCACACAGTGTTGCTAAACTTGAAATTATCTTCTTCAGTTAAAGGATAGATTTTAAGTTTTCCTTCACAGGGTGTTATTTTAATCCCTAAGGCTATTATTCAGTCTCTTCCTAATAAATTATTATCAGCCTCTGGTATTAATACCAAATCATTCAGTCCAATTCAGTCAAATTCATTCTGCACATTTTTAATAACAGGAACCTGAAAATCTTCTCCATTAACCCCAATTACAGGGACACGTTCACAACTTACTTCACACCCTTGTAGTAGTTTTCTTACTGTTGACCTAGTAACTTCTGTGTCCACCAAAAAATGTGATTTCTTCCTTTTGAGGACCTATTTTCAGTTTTATCAAGGGCCGTTCTAGGTGTTCAGTCCTCATTAAATAGAGCCCCTGACCCCCCTAAGTCTTTTTGAAATATTTTCTCATCTTGATGCCTCTTTCTACAGAATTTTTGTAGATGTCCCTTTCTGTGGCAATAAAAACAAGTGGGTCCTATACTTCTGGAGGTAGGACAAGAAGTTTGTAAGTGTCCTTTCTGGTGACAGGAAAAACATGTGGATCTCATATCCCCAGAGGTGGGACCTGCCTTCTTCTGTTGTTTGTTCTTTCCTGAGCACTTCTCTGTATTCATGGTTGTCTGTGTTTCCTTGACTGCTGCCATTAAAATCTGTGTTTTGTCTTTTGCCTCTCCTCATCTAATCTCACATACACTTCCTGTGCTTCTTTTAACAATTCCTGAAGCCCCCTATCCTGCCAATTTTCTACTTTTTCCAGCCTCTTCCAGATGTGCCCCAGGCCTTAGCTACACATTGTGTTTTCAAAAGGACCTGTCCTGCTGCAGTATCGGGGTCTGCCTGTGTCTTTCATTCTGATTATTCCACCCTGGATCTTGAATAGGCCATTTCTGATCTCCCTGGTCTGGCCCCTGAAATTCACTGTCCCAAACCCTCATTCCTGAATGTCTAATCATTTCTCTTTCTTCCATGGTAAACAAGATTCCTAAGATAGACTGCAGTTCCACTCAGGTGTATATATTTGGCCCCAAGAACTGATCTAATCTCTCTGCCACTCCAGGAGGATCCTCTAGCAGCCTGCCCATCTCCTTCTTAAACTCCCTAACATCCCCTGTGTTCAGGGGAACACTCACATCACCAGTAGATCTCTGTTCTGGGTTTGCCATTGGAACTTTTCTAAGCGGGTATAGTCCATCTTCCATTTTTGCTTCCCCATTCCCATCATCACATCTCCCCATCCCCCACCTCTAGTTCTATGTGCTACTGGCCCCTCCTGAATAGGGGGTGCGTTTGCATTTACAGGAGGACCCTTGGGGGCTTGGGGTTGAACGGGCTGATGAGGTTGCCTATGAGGGGGTGGGAGGTGATCTAACGGATCCTAGGGTTTGTGTCTGTCTTTGTTGGCTGCTTGCTGTCTAGTTTGTAAAGGATAGAATGGAAAACCCTTGATTCCTTGCCTTCGAGAGACAAATTCACCCTTTCCCCTGGGAAGCCACAGTGCAGCATATTTGCTTTCTTCCAGGTTAAAAGGCTCTGTTGATTTCATGTACGAATTCAAAGCCTGGCAAATCAAATCTTCAAAGGATGCAGACTTTGGCCAGTATAAATTATCTTTCCAGATAATTTCCTTTTTCCATTCAAACATACAATAATTAATAATTTTCTGCTTACTTTTTCCTCTTCAGGATTCCCATGCATCCCAGTATTGTAACATCATCCCCAGT
Organism: Tachycineta bicolor; assembly: GCA_025960845.1. NCBI lineage: Eukaryota > Metazoa > Chordata > Aves > Passeriformes > Hirundinidae > Tachycineta > Tachycineta bicolor. The sequence goes on along the minus strand of JANEHK010000578.1, from coordinate 13,582 downwards.
GGACTATCCTGAGGGATCCTTCCCTTCTGAGAACCCCCCTCACCATTCCTAGGTATACCAGGCTCTTGTGAATTTCCTTCATAATTCGCAGCTCCTGGGTCTCAGGACTTACTTTTTCTCGGACCCATTTGTTGCAGCAACAAAGCAAGAAACCACCGGTACCAGGAGAATTTTGGTCTCCCTCACTCACTTTGTCGTTCAATCCTCTCACTTATTATTCTGTTGCACTATCTTGTCTTTTGCCAACTGTTTGCCTCACACCTAATTCCAATCTTTCTCCCAATCTGTCTTCCCTGACTATATCCTTCTAGCCACTTCCCCTCGCAATCCCTCTTAGTCTACTACTAAAGTTACCAACTATTTTCTTCTCAAAGAAAATTGAACTTGACTCAATTGCTCCTCTCCTTATTCACCTCACCCAGCGATCAGATCACTCTCTTCTCCTCGAGGACCTTCCCCTGGGTTCTCGGGCCAGGACCCTCCCTGCCAGTCCCTCCCAGGGAACCTCACTCATTCTCTCTTTTCACTTCCCTCCTTTCCCAGCTGATCTCCTCACAGAGAGCCAAAAACGTGGTACTGGGAGGTTCACACTTGCTTTGGGGGTCTGGGCTACCAGCCCCCATTTTAGATATTCTGCACACACACAAACATACAGCCATGCCCCTGCCCAACCCCGTGGTACTTACACAGTCCATTTCTCCATGGTTCTTGTGCACAAGGTGTTTCACACGCACCTTTACCTTTAGCTGGCACTCCAATGACAGCCTTTGTGTGTGCCTCATTTTGCTGGCTTCCTTTGCTTATGTATTATCTTAATTGGAATTCCTTCTCCAAGGGAGCCTGGTCTAACCTCGGGACCACCTTAAAAGAGCTGGTGGGGAGCTCCTTCCCAAGACTAGCCGTCCTTTCCCAGGCTGGATTCCCTGGGTTTCAGCACCAAATTGTTATAAATGAAGCTCTATATGTCTAATTTAAGAAGCAACAAAGTTGAATTTAGCAGCAATGCAATTTGATTTAAGTAGCATTTTATAATCAAGCATATACAAAAATTTGGCAGTGATTAATTAAAGATAAGTAATGTTCTGATAAAGCATAAGCAAAAACGACCAGGGTACAGAGAGGGGGTTTCTCACCCTACCTCACATACAAAACAAAGTAATCCAATTTAAACTTATATGCTGTATATTAATACATATTCATAAATATTTCTCGTAAATCTCCTATTTTCAATTTGTAAAATCTATGTCACTACACTACATAGCTCATGCTCCACTTGTTTTTAGGGGGTCTTCTTCGCTTTTTCGTGGTCTTCTTCAGATGAAGGCTCATCATCTTCCTCTAATCCTCTGAATAACCTTACTGGCTGCACGTGCACTCTAAATTTTGTGTTATATATAACTAAGCATTATGCTCCAAAAAGTAATTATTTCATGGATCAAACCACCTCCCAAACTCCCTGCCTTGGAAAAGTCCCAGCTTTGTACATCTCAAGGCCAGTTCTATCTTAAGACATCCTGTATCCAATAACATCTGCAAAGGGCCCATCTCCCTACCTTGGAGTAGTCCCAGCCTTGGCCAATCCAGCTTTGAAACTCTTGCTTATCTCAAACTGCATCAGGCATCTTATTTTTCTCATGTAGCACCTGCCAAGGGACCCATTTGCTTCGTAACACTAATCACATCTACTTTTTTGTTTACTGCTTTACAACAATTTTCTGAACTATATATATTTTTAAACAATTGATATAGATACAATTAACATGAATAATTTTCATTTAGTACATCTTTATAGATTGATATCAGCAATGCCCAATTGATATTGATCCTGAGCACATTAAATGCAGTCTAAATAAATATGAAAATCAAGTCCCTTCATGGCTGACAATCAATCAGACTTCGTTCCCATCTCCTCCCCACCAATTCCCCCATCCAATCCCTGTCAATCCTATGGATCAGGAACAGTGTGGCCAGCTGGAGCAGGGCGGTGATTCTTACCCTGTGCTCAGCACTGGTTGGGCAGCACCTCAAGGGCTGTGTCCTCTTCTGGGCTCCCCAGTTTAGGAAAGACATGGAGGGGCTGGAGTGTGTCCAGAGAAGGGCAACCAGACTGGTGAGGAGTCTGGAACACAAGTCCTGTGAGGACCAGCTGAGGGAGCTGGAGTTGTTTATCCTGGAGAAGAGGAGCCTCAGGAGACACAAGGCGGTGTCAGGGCAAAGGTTGGACTTGATGATGTCCAAGGTCTTTTCCAACCTTGCTGATTCTGTGATTCTCTGAAACCACCCTTGCAGCAGTTGCAGGATGAGCCCTGGGCCTCCTCTCCAGAAGGTCCAGCAGCCCAGGTGCCTCAGCTTCTCCTCACAGCCCCAAAGCCCATCCTGTTAGTCCTGCACAGCCTCTGCAGCTTCTCCTCCTTGCCCAGAACAGGGAGCCCCACAGCCAGACACAGCAGCCCAGATGTGCCCCCCTGGCCTGTGGTGCCTCTGGCAAGGGAGCAGCACAAGGCACTGCAGGAGGCTGCAGACAATTCCTGAAGCACTTGGAGGATGATCCTGCTCCCCAAGGGGTGTTCCCATGGGGCAAACTCAGGAACTGAAATGGGGAGTGGGGCCAACAAGGAAAGGTAAGCAGGGATGGGCTGTTTGCAGGGGAGGGAACAGGGATGGGCAATAGGAAGGAATTTGTAGCAGGAGGAGTAAAGAAAGCCAAGGTGTAGCAAAGGAAATGCTCAGGGCAGTTTGGGAGTGGCTGCCAGGCAGCCATGGCTCTGAGCAACAACATCTGCTGTGGCACAGGAAACTCACAGCTCATGGGAACAAACTCTCTGGCTGACTTCAGAGGCCACCACAAACCTGAGTGGTTTCCCTGCTGTCCCCCAGCCGTTCCTGGCCCCAGGGGCTGATGGCATTTGTGCTCCCTCAGGTTCATCTCCCCACACCAACACCATGGGGGTGCTGACGCCTGCTCTGGGCAGTGCACACAGGGGCTCCTGAGCCAGTGCTGCTGTGTCTGTGCCTGCAAGGATGCGGCACCTGTGTGAGCTGGGGGAGAGGCCAGGGCTGCAGAGGGGGGATGTTGTTGGCAGGTGCATGAGGACGCTCTGGGACGCTGCCCTGGGGTGTCCAGCACAGTGGGGATGGATCAGCTCCTGCTCTGCTGCTCCTTCCCATCTCCCCCAGGGACCTTGCAGAGCCCCAGCCATGCTGTTTGCCCCCAGCCTGCCCACGGCCACCCTGGGGCTGCTCACGGGGCTTTTCTCTGCTGAGCATTGGCCCGGGCGTGTTCTGGAGAGAGCCTGGGCAAGGAGCCTGGAGCCCCCAGGCCCTGCCCTGAGGCGTCAGCGCTGCCCCAGCAGTGCCCATGGCCTGTCCCTGCTGCAGCCCCGGCACTGCCACCCCCAGCACTGTGCCCGGCCCCGAGAGCACTCAGGCCCTACAGCAGCACCAGGGCCAGGAGGGCAGCGGGGCAGGGGCACGGCAGCAGCACTGGCAACACCAAGTGCTGCTGCTCCTGGGCACAGCTGCTGTGCCAGCACTGATCTGCCCCAGCTCTGCACACAGACATTGCTGCTGCAGCTGCAGAGAAGGGAACAAAAGGGGGATCTCTGCAGAAATGTTTTCCGGGAGATCCTGTAGTTACTTTAAAGCCATGGGGGAGTACAGCCCTTCACTGAAAAAGTCTGTGGCCACAGGAATAGCGAGAAACAAAATGAGAAATGGCACAAACATCACATTTATTTGTGCAGAAGATGAAAAAAAAAAAAAAAAAAAAAAA
>JANEHK010000577.1:1177-16046 GCA_025960845.1 Tachycineta bicolor | reverse complement strand
CCGCTTCGCCGCCGCTGCCCGAGCGGTGCCCACGCCGCGGGCGCGGGGCGGTGTCACCAGGCGGGGCAGCGCCGGCCGTGCCAGGCCCTGGCTCTCCGCCCGGCCCCTCGCTGCTGCGGGCACGGTGGCGTCCCGGGCCGTCCCCTTGCTCAATGTCACTGAGGCACTGCTCCTCGGCCGTGGCCAGCGAGGCCGGCGCCAGGCTGCACTCCTCGGCCGCCCGCAGGAACTCGGCCCACTCGCGGTCGTTCAGCTGGATGCTGTACTCGAAGTTATCCATGCCTGCGGCGGGGGAGGAGCAGGCGGGTCAGGGGGGAGAGGGCGAGGTGAGAGCCCCCAGCCCTTCCTGCCAGCTCCTCCCTTCCCTCTGCCCGTCCTCGCGCGCTCCCAGCTGGAATTCCCAGCTGGAATTGCCAGCCCCTGGCAGCCTCGGCGGGGTGGGGATGGCTGCGCTGGACCACAACGCGGCCAGCAGTGAGAGGGGACGCTGCCACCCCGCTGCCGTCCCCGCTGCCACCCCGTTGCCACCCCGCTGCTGTCCCCGCTGCCCCTGCTCCCCAGCACGGCTGCGCCCCGGGGATCGGGGGGGACCCCACAGCTGCACCGGGGCTTTGGGATGTTCCCCACACCTGCACCGGGATCTGGATGCCCTGGACTCCAACACCCCATCACACCTCACCCCCCTTTTCTTTTTAACTCATTTTGCCACCGATCCCCCTAAAAACCGGCACGGACGTTCCCGAGCATTCGTCACGCAGCACAGACAGGACACGCCAGCAAAGGACGGGGGCAGCCCCGGGGAGGTGACAAGCGGGGAGGTGACAGAGGCCGGGGGGGTGACGAAGGCTGGGGAGGTGACAAAGGCCATCCTACCTGTCCCCCAGCCCCAGGCGGGGATGGAGCCATTCGAGGAGCCAGGCAGGAGAGCCCTCCCGGCACAACATGATGCCTTGACGGGGGCAGAGAGCCCGGCTCCAGCTCCGGATCCATTCAGGGGCTAAAAATAGACCCCCCCTCCCCACTCCCTCCCCGGTGTCACTTGAGATCCCGGTGCCAGCGGGCCGGAGAGGGCAGGCCCATATATAGAGCTGGTGGGGGACATGCCAGGGTGCCAGCCAATGTGTGACGGTGCCACCGCCGCTGCGGGTGCCCCCCGCTCCCTTCTGCGGTCACTGACGGGCTGGGCAGGGGGACGGGCCTCGGAGCTCCCGGCCTTTGGCACACACGGGCAGAGGTGACCGTCCTTTTTCCCACAGGTGCCTGAGTCACCCTCTCCGGGGTGACAGCACGTCACCTCGGGGCAGGGTTCAGCTATTTAGGGCGCTCCCAGGGCATTAATTGCCGGCCCGGGTGACATCAGGAGATGACAGCCAGCACCCAGGTCTTGTGACAAACCTCGCAGGGTGCGTGGCAGCCGTCCCACGCCACCCCGGGCCACCTGGGGCGGGGAGCCTCGGGCTGCAGGCGCGGGGGGAGCCTGGCACCGGGCAGCGGCACAGCGGCCGAGGGCGGTCACGAAGCCGAGCCAGAAATAACCCTGAGCTCCCACCAGCCCCAGAGCCTTCCTCACACCTTCCTCCTCCCCGTCCCAGGGCTGGAATAGCTGCCCTGGAAGAGCTGGCTGCAGGACAGGGGCTGGGACAGAGACCCCCCAGGCCAGCCCCCGGCCCTGCTGCCCCCCAAGGCTCCAGCCACCCCCTCGGCCACCAGGACACCCCACTGGACACAGAGCTGGGAGGGACCCGCGGGCTCTGCACCCCCTTGGGGTCCCACAAGCTCTGCAGGGTGCTCCCCAGGCCCCCCTGCCCACCCCAGGGACAGCTCCCGGCTCTGTCCCCGCGGGCAGGGGACAGCAGGGCCGCTCGGGCATCCCGCGGGGTGGAAGCTCCCCGTGGTGGCTGCTGTCCCGCACTGCACGGCTCGGAGAGAGCGGGTTCAGCCCAGCCCAGCCCGGCCCAGCCCAGCCCATCCCGGCCCAGCCCAGCCCGGCCCAGCCCAGCCCGGCCCAACCCAGCCCGGCCCAGCCCAGCCCAGCCCAGCCCAGCTCAGCCCAGCCCAGCCCAGCCCAACCGGAGGAAATCTTGCCCGGGACACGCTTCCCTCGTCCGGCCGGGAGCACGAGGGAGGGAAGAGCTGCTGCCTTCCCGTCCTGTCTCGCTCCTGACCCGGCTACGCCCTGCCCCGCTCCCCTCGCACGCCCGGCACGGGAAACCGAGCGGCTCCCTCCTCTTGGCTGCAGCCGACTTCCTTCCCTTTGAGCCAGGCCTGAGTCAGAGCGAGCTCCCAGGCGGGCCCGAACCGCAGCTGGGCTCCGAGGAAAGGGGCAGAGGCAGCGGCCAGCGGCGGTGTCACGCTGTCCCACCCCGGACACGAGCCAGCCTGGGAGCAGGACACGGCGCAGGGAATTTCTCTGGCTGTCCCGGGAGAAGCCCGCACAGCGCCCACGTGGGGAAATGACGCCTCAGCCGCTGCTCCCCTTCCTTTGAGCGGGGCCACAGCAGCCCGGCGTGGCCTCCAGGGACACGTCCTGCTGTCCCTGCGCCCCACGGGTGGCACAGTGCCACCTCGCCGAGGACACCCGTGAACAGCCCGCGTCCCCTTCCCCTCCTGGCTCCCGCCTGCAGGGCTGCTGCATGGCTGCTGCAGGGCTGCCGCAGGGCTGCTGCAGGGCTGCCTCAAGGCTGCTGCAAGGCTGCTGCAGGGCTGCTGCAGGGCTGCTGCAGGGCTGCTGCAGCCCCATCCTGGCACCCAGCACCACGTCCAGCATGGGCACTGTGGAATTAAGGACGTGATATAAATATCCAATGTCAACCTGTAATGGGAGAAGGGCCCGAAATAAGGCAGCAGATGTGGCCTCCCCCCGCCCCGGGCCTGGAGGGACCCGGCGTGGGAGAATCAGCCAGGATCAAGGGCATGGAAAAGGCAGGAAAAGAGGGAATGCTGTGGGGGGCACTTTCTTTGGGATAGAGACACCTCCTGTGGCTCCAGGCTTGGCATTCACCTCTCCCTGCATAAAGAAACCTGGATTTCTGGGAAAGGAGCTCTCAGATAATCCCCTTCCCACCCAAGGAACTCCATCTGGGAAAATTCTACCTTGGTGCAGCTTCTGAGAGCAGCACTGAAACGCCACGAGCGTGTGGGGGTTTGGCTGGATTCCCCGTGAGACAGCCCAGACAATGCCGAGAAATGTGGGTTTGATTAGGAAGATCCTCCCTGCCCTGATCCTCACCCAGCACACGCTGCGCCTCAGGAAGGGAGAGACCGTAGGAAAAGCAGCGGGGGGAAAAAATAAAAAATAAAGCATAATGGAAAAAGAAATCCATCCACAGCTTCAGGAGCAGGAAAACCTTGGCCCTTGCTGCTTGCCCGGGACAGAGAGGTTTATTTGTGAGGATTTTCTCACTCCTCCTTCAGTTTCAGCTGGGTGACCCCTGCTCGGCCGTGTCCCTGTCCGGCCGCTCCCCGGCGCTCGTCCCGTGCTCTCCCTGCCCTTCCACCCCGTGACCTGCTCCGGTTCCTTCCCCTCCACAGAGCTGTCACAGGGACGGCTCGGGATCGGGGAGTGCTGATCCCGAGCTCGCACAGGGCCAGGAGCCCTCCCCGAGGAAAAAAGCAGGGATCGGGATCTACCCCCGGGGAAAGGCTGTGAGGAGCAGCTCCGCGCTGAGGAAGGGGTTAACCCTGCAGCGAAACTCCCAGCGCAGCCAAGCCGCAACCACCCGGCTGGTTTTGCTGGTTTGGGGGCAGGTGAGCAGCGATTATCACCCCAAACCACCCGAGCTCCGCATTGCTTTGGCCAAAACCCTTTAACTATTTATTTTTTTTTTTTCCTTCGGGTTGTTTTTTTGGTGGTTTTTTTTTCCGCCTGAAACTCCCTCCCCAGGCTCTGTTAAAATTCCAGCCCATGCTCCCCCAGCCGCCAGCAGCGGGCTCATGCAAAGGTCACACTCGGCTCACTTGAAACCCAGCCCGCAGCTCGCCTGAAACTCTGCCAAGCTCTTCCCAGAGCTCGGCTCCTGGCCGGAGTTTCGGCTCGCTAATCCAAGCCCCGCCGGGTTTCGGATTTCTGCAGCAAGCTTTGGCTCCGCTCGCACACGAACAGCCCCGGGCTGCGGCCGCTGCGCCGCGGGAGCGGACACGGGGCAGCGCCGGGGATGGCAGCGCCAGCCGCGCCCGGAGACGGGAAACAGAGCTGGGAGAGGCCTGGGAGGCACCGGCCGGGCTCCGGATCCAGGAGCAGCGTGTGCCCGGGGACAGGGCCTGGCAGCCCCGGCTCTGGGCAGGCAGGGGCTGGGGGACGGTGCCCGCTGCGCCAGAGCTGTCCCCGGGCAGGGATCCCGGCAGGATGAGCCCAGGGGATGGGAGGGTTTGCTCACAGCGGCTGTGGCTGCCCCTGAGAATGTCCCAAGCCCGGCTGGACGGGGTTTGGAGCGGCCTGGGACAGTGGAAGGTGTCGCTGCTGCGGCACCGGATGAGCTCTGAACTTCCTCCAGCCCAGCCCGTCCCGTGGTTCCGCGCTCTGTGTGGCTCGGTGACACCACGACCTGGCTGGCTGCGGTGCTCCTGGCTTGGGGACAGCAGCTGTAGGGCCAGGTGACCTCTGCCGTGTCCCAGCCACCTCCCTTCCCACGCTGTCCACTGAGAAAGTGAAGTCATTCCCTTTATTCCCTTTATTCCCTTTATTCCCTTTATTAATCTCCTTTATTCTATTTAATCATTCCATTATTAATCCATATTATTATTATTCCATTATTATTCTATTTATTCAGTTTATTTTTTCTCGCAGGTCCTCTAAAGAGGCCTCTGGGCTGAAGTTTCAGCTCCCAGGGTTCCCTTTCCCCTCTCCTGCGCGCTCCTTTTCCTGCCGCTTCCACTAGATGTCACTTACAGCCACAAAGTCAGCGGTTTCCCTGGATTATTTTTTTTTCCCCCTTAACCTCCTTTCCGGAGGTTAAAATTCTGTGGAGCGGCTCCGTGGGGATCCTAAAAACGGCGCCTGGGGCGCGCAGAACAGGGGCCAGCGCTGCCAGGGGAGCAGAGGGGTTTGGGGATCTCCTGAGCATCCATCCAGCTGCTGGGAGAAGGGAAAATCCCAGTTCCACGGGGCTGGGAGGCAGGGGCTCGGCTGGCACTGTGCTGGGACACAAATGCGCAGGGGTGTCCCCGGTGTCACCCGCGGGTCCCAAATCCCCGAGGCGCCGGGCAGCTCCGTGCCCACGGCCACCGCAGGGCTCCGGGCTGGGCTCTGCCCTGCCCTGGCACATCCCGGAGGCGTTCGGGGCGATCCCAGCCCGACTGCAGAGCCGGGTTAAAGCCAAGCTCACAGAGCCCTGACCCACGGGGATCATCCAGCTCCAGCTCTTATCCCTGCCAGGACACCCCAGAAATCCCACCCTGCGCATCCCCGGGAGCTCTGGGTGGGGGATTCCCAAACCCCAGCCTGACCCTGCCCTGGCACAGCTCCAGCCTTTCCCTGGGTCCTGTCCCGCGTGTCCAGGTCAGCTCACGGGGAAGCTGCAGGGACCAGGAGCTGGATTCCCGGGCTGGATTCCGGTCCTGCCCCTCCTGCACCCACAACGGGGCTCGGAGAGCTGCGGGATGGGGCAGTGCAGGGCAGGCCCTGGTGGCACCACGCTCACCGTCCTGGCCACCAGGAGCAAGGCCAGGCGCTGGAAGGAGGCAGAGAAAGGGACAAGGACCCGAGGGTTGTCCCGGAGAGTCCAGGCTCTCCCTCCCCGCCCTGCCGGCGCGGCAGGCACAGCTCTGCTGGCTGTCCGGGCGCTGATTAACGATGTTTGGGGTGGGAAGGGCCTCTCCTCCCAGGCCAGCCCCAAACACCAGCTGTTCCACATCTGCAGGGCCCTGTCAGCCCACAAGGTCCCGGCTTCCTCACCCCGGCGCTGCCCAGCCCCTTCCCAGCAGCTCCCGTTCCCGGCTGTGTGGCAATTCCTGCACATCGCTCCCTGCGCTGATCCTGCGCTGATCCCGGGCTGATCCTGGGCTGATCCCGGGCTGATCCCGGGCTGATCCAGGGGTGATCCAGGCCCTGATCCAGGGCTGATCCTGGCCCTGATCCAGGGCTGATCCCAGCCTCATCCCAGGCCTGATCCCAGGCCTGATCCCAGCCCTGATCCCAGCCCGATCCCAGCCCAATCCCAGCCTGATCCCAGCCTGATCCCAGCCTGATCCCAGCCCTGATCCCAGCCTGATCCCGTCCCACCCACTGCCAGCCGCCTCCAAGAGCGGTGCCAGGTCGGGTTGCAAACACAGCACACGCTGCCCAGCTCAGCCCCGGGGCGCTCCAGCCTGGCTTGGATCAAAGCACAGCCCAGGACATTCCTCAGCCCTCCCCACTGCCTCTCCAAAGAGGCAATTCCCGAATGCTGGGGGAGCTGCAGCCCTGCTCTGCCGCGGGAAGCGTTCCCAGCCCCTGGGGACGTGCCAGCTGTGCGGAGGGAGCCGTGCCAGCAGCAGCAGCAGGCTCAGCCCCGGGGCCTGACGAGTCCAAATGCCACTGGCACAGAAGCTCCGGCTCTCTGCCAGCTCCCGGGGAACGGAGGACATCCTTCCCCTGATCCTGAGATCCGCCTTCGCTCACCTGGGGACGTGCTGGAACCCTGGAAACTCGGAATTTAGAGCTTTGGGTTATAGTGATATATAGAGAGCTGTGTGGAAGATTTAGGGTGTAAGCTAAGTTCTTCTTCTTTCACCTTCTGCTTCATGGCTTTGGGGGGTGGTTTGTAATTAAAAAACCAACAGGAATGGAAAGCTCCGACCTGAACAGAGCTTCCTTTAATTTGTTCCCACATTTTTGGATCCAAAGCCCCACAGAGGCTCGCAGCCAGCCCGGATCTCCTCAGGTTGGAGGTTTTTACAGAGGTCTCTGAGGCAGAATTAGGATCAGAGCTGGTGCCACAGGAATTGCTCTGGATTATCCATTCCAGTGCCTCAGGGGGCTCCCAGCAGCCAGGGCAGAGCAGCAAACGTAAAAACCCAGAGCTGGGACAAAGCGTGGAACCCTGGAATGGTCTGGGCTGGAAAAAAGCTCGGCAGGGACACCTTCCACCATCCCAGGCTGCTCCAAGCCCCAGTGTCCAACCCGGCCTTGGACACTGCCAGGGATCCGGGGGCAGCTCTGGGTACCCTGTGCCGGGGCCTCCCACCCCAAATTCCCCCTCAATCCTTTCTTTTCCTTTCCCAAGCCGCAGTCCTGGGTGTCTCTGCTGGCTCCACGTCCCCACCGTTCCGAGAGCCCTCCCGGCAGCGTGAGCAGGGCAGGAGCCCTGGCTGGGATAACCAGCTCCTGGGGAACTGCCCAGGCAGCGCCTGGAGCCAGCGAGGGGCTGCTGGAAGAGGCTGCAGCGAGTCAGGCAGCAGCCAAAGCTGTTCCTGCGCCTTTTCTTAAAAAAATTCCTCCCCCGGGGGCAGAGAGGCTCAGAAACTCCCGGCATGGGACCGAGGCTCCCCTGCTCCGGCATCTTAACAAGAAGCAGCTGCTGGAGGCAGAGCGAGGGAAAGGCACAAGGGAAAGGCCCCGCTGCATTAATGAAAGGTCACCGGGCCATTCCAGAGGCTTCCCAATTACCTCTGGAAGAGTGTGGCTAATGTGAGATAATGATGTCACACAGCCACTAATGAGGCAGGTTATCCAAACCCCCTCCCCGCCAGCATCGCCGGGAGGAGGCAGGGGGAAAGGGCCGCTCTTCCCTCCCCACCTTTTCCGTCAGGGCGCTGGATAATGGAGCCAGGGGCGGCAGGAGGAGAGGCCACAGCCCTCCTGGAGGGTTCTGTGCCGGGGAGCAGCTCGGCAAGGCCCCTTCCCCTCTGGAATTGCCCCTCGGGAGCGACAACAGGACATTGTGTGGCGCTGACCCCGCTGCCTCAGCGCTGGGGCCGAGCCCAGCCCCATTAGCGCTCCTTAACTGGGTGTAATTGGGAGGTGGAATTCTGCTCCTGCCCTGGAAGGATCTGGCCCTTGGGCTGCCGGAGCAGGGGGATCTCCACGGAACAGCTCCACACGGGGAGAAGGAACCAGGGGATCTTCTCTCAGCATCCCTCAGGGCAGGAGGAAAAGCGTCCCGGGGCTGTGTCCGGCCAGGGGACACAAAATCCCTCTGAGCAGCAGCCGTGGCCTCACCTCCTCCCCCTCACCTCCAAGGGTCGGTGTTGGTTCGGGGGTTGGAACGCTCGATTCCTGCACCAGGCAGGACAAAACACCGGGATGAGGGATTAAAGTTGGGCCACAAATGGGAAAAAAAGGCACCAGTTCTTGGAAGGGGAAAGGGGACAGAGAGCCAGGGCAGCTCCCAAAATAAACCACTGTGAACATCTGGAGTTGAGAGAGGTGCCCACAGCTGGACCCCGGGAAGGGGCAGAGCTGAAAACCGGGATGGAGGGCTGGATGTCCTGAGCTGGGCTCAGCCTCTCTCCTGGGGAGATGGGATGAAGCAGCCCCACACCCAGCCCCAAATCCAGCCCCGGACAGGGATAAGCCCCGGTGAAGGGCTGCTCGTTTTCCAGCTGCTGGATGCAGCTGTGGGATCCAGGGGGGTTCCGGAGCAAAGGGGGCCCTTCCCCAGCATCCCCCACCCTGCAGGGACACCAGGGGCTGCTTCCTGTCCATGGAACGTTCACCGGGACCAGTGGATCTGGCAGGAGCTGTGCAGCTGGAGGAGCTGCACAGCTGGAGGAGCTCCACGGCCTCAGCTGCAGCTGCCAGTGGCATTCCCGGCATGGAATAGCACCAGGAATGTTCCCCAGGGTGGGAGAATGTTCCCCAGGGTGGGAGGTGTTTCTGGTGGCCAGATTTCTGCAGGGTTGGTGTGGCAGGGACAGAGCTCAGCCCCTGCCTGGCGGGAGGGATCCGGCGTGGGACTCAGCCCCGAGCCTCGGGAGGTGACCAGAGCTTCTCAGCGGCCTCCCCTCGGCCTCTCCCCGTGGGTCCCTGCTGTTTGCTCGGGTGCTTTCTGCAGCAGCACCGATTTGTTTCTGCCCCAGGCCTCTGCTTTCTCCAGCTCCCGCGTTTGCCTTTCTGGACCGCTCCTTTTTCCAGGCCAAGTGCTTCTTTGCAGCTGAGCCCTGAGCCTGATCCCCCTGCAGAGCTGCTGGGAGGGACACGACGAGGCAGGAGGAGCAATCCCTCCTCTCCCACCCAAGAGCTCAGCACAGCCCTCCCGGACCCACCGGAGTTTCCTGGGGTCAAACCGCGGTGACCCCGTTCGCAGGGGAGCTGCTGAGCCCAAACGCCACCCAAACCCACCCGAGAGGAGGCTCCGGGAGCAGGAGCCGCCGGCCGCGGTCGCTCGGGCCCCGGGAGCGGGCAGCGCCCGGCTGGCAGGGGCAGGCAGCGGCGGAGGAGCGCGGGAGCTCTCCCGGGAGGCAGAGCCGAGCAGCGCCGGCGTTATCCATCACCGCAGCTCGCATCCCTCCCACATCCTGCACGCCGAGGGGAAAAGTTGTCAGGGCAGAGCGAACAGGGGCGGGAGGGAGGAAGGAGATGAAAGCACAGAAAAGGCAGGAGCGGGAGGAGCCGAGCGTGAAGCGGCTCCCAGCTTTTCCAGAGGGAAGGTGCCAGGCACAGCGGGGCACGGCCCGGGCTGCTGAGGAGCTCGGTGCCCACCGGGACCCCCAAATCCGCAGCAGACGAGGGGTGGGGTGCTCTCTCCTGCCGCAGGAATTCCGCTCCCCCGGCTCCCCCAGGCTGGGTGGGATTCTTTTCTTTTCTTTTCCACACGCTTACGGATCAGGCTAAATCAACAACAACAAAAATCCCCCGACCTGCAGTAAAGGGAGAGACTGGGAAGGGCTGGAGCGCTAAACCCTGACCTTTGCTAATCCCCGGGCAATAACCGCGGCGAGAAGCTTGCTGCAGGCGCTGGCAGACTTTGCTCTCCCCACCGGCAGCGTTTTTAACCTTCGGAGCAGCCTGGAGCGGCGGCTGCGGGGCAGGGAACGGCCGCAGGAGCGGGCGGCTGCTCCCAGGATGATCCCAGCGAGGGCTGGGCCTTCCAGGGAAAGCTGGGATGTGCTGCTGGCTCCTCGGGAGACCTTCTGAGAGCTGCAGCACCTCCCTTCGCCGACTTCTACGCTTCTAAAAATGGGGATAATGAGGCTGAGGCCTGGCTGCTATAAAAAACAATCCCCGTGTAGCAACTGGAGCGCTTACAGCAGGCTGGGAAGGTGCTGCTGCTTCCAAACAAAATATGGATGTTCTGAGCAAATTCCTTGGCTCGTCTGGCAGCAGCAGGACCCCCCCTCACCAGCCAGGCCCGGGTTTGGTTCCAGATTTCTGGTCCCTGGTGTCCCTCCTCGGCCACGGTGCAAATCCAGGTTTCCCTTGAATTTCCCTCGAATTTCCCTTGAATTTTGGATCCCAATCCCTGGTTTTGTGCAGCCTGTCACAGCACTCAAAACATCTCCAGCTCGGAGAGACAAACAGAGGGTGGCAAAGCTGAGCAACACCTGCTGCAAACCCAGCCCCAGCCCTCCTCCTCCTCCTCCTCCTCCTCCCCCGGCAGCCCCAGCCCCGGGCCGGGCGGGAGCAGAGCTGCTTCCCACCGGGAATATTCCAGTCCCGATCCATCCTCCGCCAGCCCCGGCTGCCTGTGCCGCGGCTGTGCAGGGCTCTGCGCATCACAGCGAGGGGCAGAGGGGGCGGCCTGGCGCTGCCCCGGGGCCCCTCCGGTCCTCAGGGACGGGGACACGACCCGAGGCCTTGGATTTGTCAGATCGCTGCCCCGGATGGCTGAAAAGGCGGTAAAAGCCCTGAGAGGGGCGCGGCTGTGGCTGGTGATGGGCCCCGTGCCCCCAGCGCGTTCTGCTCGCTGTCCCCGCGGTGTCACCGCCGCGCCCCTGCGGGACCGTGACTCCGGCAGCCCTGACTCCGAGCCCGGCCCTGCTCCCTGCGATGGAGCCGCTCTCTGCAGGCAGGGGAAGCCTTCAGCTTCGCAAAGCCTCCTCCTCCTCCGGGCCAGCCCGGCTGTAAATCCGGGATGCGCGACGGAGAGCTTTTTTGTTCTCCTCCGGGAGCAGGGAATAAACACCGAGTCTGTCGCCTCTGAGTTACGGCGAGCCCAGAGGCCGCGAGTGTGAAAAGTCGATTGCCTGACACCGCGGTTAATCCCCCTGAGCGCGGCGGGGCTGTGCCAGGCCACCCCCGACGGGTGGCTGGTGTCACACCTGCCACCATCGCCAGGTGCCCTGCCCCGCGCTGTCCCGCTCTCCTCGCCCCGACTCCTGCCCAGCCACGGGCTGTTTGTTGCAATCGCGGCCCCGGCCGCCGCCGCCCTCCCCTCGTGTGCACAGAGCCCCTTCGTGCGGCGCTGCCGCAGCCCCGAGCGGCGCAGGGCTGCGGGACAGCCGGGGACAGCTGCTGGCGGCAGGGACATCGGAGGAGGGACAATCGCCTGCGCCGGGGCTGGCACAGCACAGCCCCACCTCAGAGCCTCCAGAGCTGTCTGCTCGCCCCAGAGCCCAGCCCGGGGCAGGAGCTGAGCTCAGGCGGCCTCTGCATCCTGCCCTGCTGCAGCTCCCCCGGCCAGCTCCTGAGGCTGGATTGGGGATGGAGTCAGCCAGACTCTCCTCTCCTGAGAGCTCCGCTTGCTCAGGCCCCGAGCATCGCCATCAGGGCCTCTGCTCCTCGGTGCTGGAACAGGGAATCAATCTTCATTTGGCTGCTGGCTTTGTCCGGCTGGACGGCAGGGCCTGGCTCCCGCGGCAGCAGCTGGCACAGCAGGCCTTGGATCCATCAGTGCCAGCAGGAAATGTCATTAGCGGTGGCACTGTGGAGGCTGCAAGGAAGACAGGTTTAATATTTAATTCCAGACCTGGCGCGGTGGTGGCAGCTCCTCAGCGCTGCTTTCTCACCCACCTCGAGGGCTCCAGCAGGAAAAACGCTCTGGAATCCTGAATCCCGCCTCCCCCGGCGCTCCGCACTGAGGGGGGTTTGTTTTTTCACCAGCAAGTGCCGAGGAGGAGCGAGCCAGCCACGGCCCCTGGGCACTGTCAGGAGGAACAGAGGACTCTGAGAGCCAAACTCGCGTCAGCTCCCTGAGAAGGAGGACGGGAAATTGGCTCGGTGACGGCGTGCCTGCAGCTCCCCTCAGGCTGCCGCGGCTGTACCCGTTCCCGGCCCCGGCAGGGAAAATGAAGGTGCTTTCTGCACGGGGCACCGTCCCGAGGCGCTGCCTGGTGGGATTTAGCCTTGGGTGATCACAGAGGGCTTTCCGGACCTTATCAGTGTGACAAATCCTTGATCCCTGCAGGATCAGCGCTGGTTTAACCACGCTCCCTCCACGCCCTGGGGATCGCTGCGGGCCTGGGCCACCCCCGCCCCGCAAGGAACCGCAGACGGGGGCACGGGAAAATCTCCGGGACGGGGGAGCATCCGTCCCACCGAGCCGACAACAACTCCCCCCAGCAGAGACAGGGGGCTTGGCGGGCGCGGTCCGGCGGGTGCCCCCTCCCCGTCTGGCACCGCCGTGTTTATCCCGCTAATTGCGGCTGACCCCCGCCGGGCCGGCAGCTCCGGCTCCCCTGGAATCTCCCTGGAAGCGGCGGTGCCAGAGGGAGAGACCCTGCCCCGGGCTGGGCTGGGCTCCTCCGGCCCTCCTCGGCAGCGTCACCCGGGCTTCTCTCTGCCCCATCCCTGGGCAGGCCGGGGTTTGGACACGCCGGGATAACGGGTGGCATCCGCTGCCCGTGGCTCCTCAAGAGCAGCAGCACCTGCCCGCGTTCTTGCTCCATCCGTGGCCGAGAGCCCCTCTGGAGAGGAGCCGGCTGGTGCCTGCAGGCAGCACCCCGGGGCCAGCCTGGCCGCGCCGGGTGCTCCGTGTCCTCGGGAGACGCTGTCCCTGCTCCTGAGCACCTGGATCCCACCGGGATCGGCCTCCGGAGCATGCCCCAGGGACGTTCAGGAGTGACAGCAATTGCCGGTGTCCCCAGGCTGTCCCCTCCCTGCTGTCACCGCGTTCCCAGGATGAAAGGCATCCCGGGGACGGGAGAAGTGTTATAAACAAATAAATAAAATCTCAGCGCCGAGAGGGAAGGGGAGGGGAAGGGAAGGGGCTCCCGGGGAACGAGGCAGCCTCGTAAAAGGATGACGCAGGCGGTGAGAGCCGTGGAAGGATGCCAGGGGATCTGGAAAACAGGTTCTGGGGAAAAAAAAATGGGTTCTGGGGGAAAAAAAAGGGGTTCTGGGGAAAAAACCCCAGGGTCCTGCCGGCTCCTTCTGACGCAGGCGGTGCAGGGGGTGCAGTGGGGGTCCCCCAACCGCTGGAGCATCCCCAAAACCCCGCAGTGCTGCCCGCAGCCATTCCCGGTGTTCTCCCGGTGCAGTTCCATGGGCTGGGCTGCTGGAGAGAGCAAACCCCCTCGGGAGAGCGGCAGAACCGAGCCCTGCCCCACAGGGGTGCGCAGAGAGGGGCCTGATCCCGAGCTGGGCAGATCCCTGAGCACGTCGGGAAAAGGAATCCTCACCCCTGTGCCTGGAAAAGGAGAGGAATCCTCATTTCTGTGTCAGGAAAAGGAGAGGAATCCTCATTCCAGTGCCTGGAAAAGGAGAGGAATCCTCATTCCAGTGCCTGGAAAAGGAAAGGAATCCTCATTCCGGTGCCTGGAAAAGGAGAGGAATCCTCATTTCTGTGTAGAAGAGGAATCCTCATTTCTGTGTCAGGAAAAGGAGAGGAATGATAATTTCTGTGTAGAAGAGGAATCCTCATTTCTGTGCCTGGAAAAGGAGAGGATCCCTCATTTCTGTGTAGAAGAGGATCCCTCATTTCTGTGCCTGGAAAAGGAGAGGATCCCTCATTTCTGTGCCTGCACCATCCCAGCTCTGCGCTGCTGGGGTTTCCCTTGTCCTGGATGCCGCAGCAGCGGGGGGATTGGATGCAAAGGAAGCTCGGGGTGAGCTCCCAGCTGCTCCCCGGCGCTGGGGGAGAGGCTGCGGGCTCCGCCGCCACCAGGCCGGCTCTGACGGAGGGTGCGGCGCTTCTCCACGGGCGTTTAACGAGCGCACTGAACCCCAGCGCTCAGCCGCCGCAGCCCGGGAGCCTTCGGGGAGCAATTGTGCCAAGAGCAGCCGGCTCCGCGGAGGGACGTGTGATAAATTAACTTTGGCAACGCTCGCCGGCCGTGTCACGCCAATAAGGCGATTGAGAGTGAAAAAAGAGCTGGACTGGAAAGGTGGGCGAGAGAGGGAAGTCCTGGAGACAATTGACACCGACAGGGCAGGGGAAGGACGGGCGGTTCCTCCCTGCGTCTCGATGACACCGCTCCAGGAGTTAAGGAAAACTGACAGCCCCCGCACCCCCCCAAAATAAAAAGTTACAGCCTCTCGCAGCACCGGTGCCTCTGGAGCGCTTCCCGGAACTGCAAATGAGCCGTGGGAGGCTGGAGGGCACCCATCGCCCTCCTGGCACTGTTTTCATCCCAAATTAGGCTCGGGACAGCAAAGCCCGCGGCTGTCCCCCTCAGAGCGCAGCAGCGTGTCCTTGCTGTTGATCTTGGCCACCCTGGAGCTCGCAGTATTTTTCCAGCTGCACTTTGAGGGGGTTTGCTCTGTCTCTTTTTTTTTTTTTTTTTTTTAATTCCTTTTTTTCCCAAGCCAGATTCCTCTCCAGCGCTCTTATCCTGTACGGAAAAGCGTCAACAGCCTGGTGGGAGCCAAAGGCAACACGGCGAACGCACGGAGGCACACGAGGAAGTGGGGCAGGGCAGGGCAGGGCAGGGCAGGAGCGTGCAGGGCTTCCCCTCCTCGGACACGAACTCCGTGACACGGAAAGGGACAGCAGGGAGCAGGGACGGGGCCACGAGGCTGAGCCCTGAGCCCTGAGCCCAGAGCCCTGAGCCCTGAGCCCTGAGCCCTGAGCCC
>JANEHK010000576.1:8917-21949 GCA_025960845.1 Tachycineta bicolor | reverse complement strand
AAAACCCAGTGATGGCAGCCATACTGTTCCCCTCTCTATGACTTCACTGTAGTGGTAACACCAGTGCTCCCCTGACTTTGACATCACAGTGGTGGAATCCCTGTCTCCCTCTATCTATGACATCACAGTGGTGGCAACCCCTGTGTTCCTTTATTTATGACAACACAGTGGTGGCAGACCCACTGTTCCCTTCTCTGTGATATCCCAGTCTTGGAATACCTGTGTTCCCCTCTCTGTGACATCACAGTGGTGGTAACCCCTGTGTTCCCCTCTCTATGACAACACAGTTGTGGCGGCACCATTGTACCCTTCTTTCTGACATCACAGTCCTGGAATCCCTTTGTTCCCCTGGCTACGTCAACACAGTGATGGCAGTCACACTGGTTCCCGCTCTATGACAACACATCGGTGGTAGCACCAGTATTCCCCTAACTTTGACATCACAGTGGTGGAATTCCTGTGTTCCATTGTCTATGACATCACAGTGGTGGCAACCCCTCTGTTCCCCTCTCTAAGACTTCACAGTGGTGGCAACCACCTGTGTTCCCCTCTCTATGCCATCACAGTGGTGGAAACCCTGTTTTCCTCAGTCTATGACATCACAGTGGTGGCAACCCCTGTGTTCCCCTCTATATGACAACACAGTGGTGGCAGCCACCTTTTTCCCTTCTATCTGGCATCACAGTGGTGGAATCCCTGTGTTCCTCTGTCTATGACAACCCAGAGATGGCAGGCACACTGTTCCCCTCTCTATGACTTCACTGTAGTCGTAGCGCTATCATTCCATTAATTTTGACATCACAGTGCTGGAATCCCTGTGTTCCCCTGTTTATGACATCACAGTGGTGGAAACCCCTCTGTTCCCCTCTGTATGACAACACAGTGGTTGCAGCCCCATTGTTCCCTTCTCTATGACATCACAGTGGTAGAATCCCTGTGTTCCTCTGTCTATGACATCACAGTGCTGGCAACCCCTGTGTTCCCCTCTCTATGACAACACACTGCTGGCAGCCCCATTGTTCCCATCTTTCTGACATCACAGTCCTTGAAACCCTGTCTTCCTCTGTCTATGACATCACAGTGGTGGCAACCCCTGTGTTCCCCTCTCTATGACAACACAATGGTGGCAGCCCCATTGTTCCTTTGTTTAGGACGTCATAATGCTGGAATCCCTGAGTTCCTCTGTCTATGACATCACAGTAGTGGCAACCCCTGTGTTCCCCTCTCTATGACAACACAGTGGTGGCAGCCCCATTGTTCCCTACTTTCTGACATCACAGTGGTGCAATCCCAGTGTTCCTCTGTTTATGACCTCACAGCGGTGGCAACCCGTGTGTTCCCCTCTCTATGACAACACAGTCGTGGCAGTCCCATTGTTCCCTTCTTTCTGACATTACAGGGCCGGAATCCCTGTGTTATTGTGTCTATGACATCACAGTGGTGGCGACCCCTGTGTTCCCCTCGCTATGACAACACAGTGGTGGCGGCACCATTGTACCCTTCTTTCTGACATCCCAGGGGAGGAATCCCTGGGTTCCTCTGTCTATGACATTACTGTGGTGGCTAGCCCTGTGTTCCCCTCTCTATGACTTCACAGTAGTGGTAGCACCCTTAATCATTCCATTAACTTTGACATCACAGTAGTGGAATCCCTGTCTTCCTCTGTCTATGACATCAAAGCGGTGGCAACCCCTGTGTTCCCCTCTCTATGACAACACAGTGGTGGCAGCCCCATTGTTCCCTTCTCAATGACATCACAGTGGTGGCAAGCCCTGTGTTCCCCTCTCTATGACAACACAGTGGTGGAAACCCAATTGTTCCCTTCTTTCTGACGTCGAAGTGGCAGAATCCCTGTCTTCCTCTGTCTATGACATCAAAGTGGTGGCAACCCCTTTGTTCCCACTCTATATCACAACGCAGTGGTGTCAGACCCATTGTTCCCTTCTCTATGACATCAAAGTGGTAGAATCCCAGTCTTCCTCTGTCTATGACATCACAGTGGTGGCAACCCCTGTGTTTATCTCTCTATGACAACACAGTGATGGCAGCCACACAGTTCCCCTCTCTATGACTTCACTGTAGTGGTAGCGCTATCATTCCATAAGGTTGACATCACAGTGCTGGAATCCCTGTGTTCCCCTGTTTATGACATCACAGTGGTGGCAACCCCTGTGTTCCCCTATCTATGACAACACAGTGGTTGCAGCCCCATTATTCCTTTCTTTCTGACATCACAGTGGTGGAATCCCTGTCTTCCTCTGTGTATGACATCACAGTCGTGGCAACCCCTGTGTTCCCCTCTCTATGACGACACAGTGGTGGCAGCACCATTGTACCCTTTTTCTGACATCACAGTTGTGGAATCCCTGTGTTCTCCAGTCTATGACAACCCAGTGATGGCAGCCACACTGTTCCCCTCTCTATGACTTCACAGTAGTGGTACCAATACCATCCCCCTAACTTTGACATCACAGTGGTGGAATCCCTGTCTTCCTCTGTCTATGACGTCACAGTGGTGGCAACCACGTGTGTTCCCGTCTCTATGACAACACAGTGGTGGCAGCACCATTGTTCCCTTCTCTTTGACATCACAGTGGTGGAATCCCTGTCTTCCTCTGTCTATGACATCACAGTGGTGGCAACCACCTGTGTTCCCCTCTCTATGACAACACAGTGGTGGCAGCACCATTGTTCCCTTCTTTCTGACAGCACAGTCCTGGAATCCCTGTGTTCCTCTGTCTATGACAACCCAGTGATGGCAGCCACACTGTTCCCCTCTCTATGACTTCACAGTAGTGGTAGCAGTAGCATCCCCCTAACTTTGACATCACAGTGGTAGAATCCCTGTCTTCCTCTGTCTATGACATCACAGTGGTGGCAACCCCTGTGTTCCCCTCTCTATGACATAACAGATGTGGAATCCCTGTCTTCCTCTGTCTATGACATCACTGTGGTGGCAACCCCCTGTGTTCCCCTCTCTATGAAAACACAGTAGTGGCAGCACCATTGTTCCCTTCTTTCTGACAGCACAGTCCTGGAATCACTGTGTTCCTCTGTCTATGACAACCCAGTGATGGCAGCAATGCTGTTCCCCTCTCTATGACTTCACAATAGTGGTAGCACCAGCGTTCCCCTGACTTTGACATCACAGTGTTGGAATCCCTGTGTTCCTTTCTTTATGACAACACAGTGGTGGCAGCCCCATTGTTCCCTTCCCCATGACATCACAGTGGTGGAATCCCTGTCTTCCTCTGTCTATGACATCACAGTAGTGGCAGCCCCATTGTTCCCTTCTTTATGACATCACACTCCTGGAATCCATTTGTTTCTCTGTCTATGACAACACAGTGATGGCAGCCACACTATTCCCCTCTCTATGACTTCACAGTAGTGGTAGCACCAGCATTCCCCTAACTCTGACATCACAGTTGTGGAATCCCTGTGTTCCCCTGTCTATGACATCACAGTGGTGGCAACCGCTTTGTTCCCCTCTCTATGACAACACAGTGGTGGCAGCCCCATTTTTCCCTTCCTTATGACATCACAGTGGTGGAATCCCTGTCTTCCTCTGTCTATGACATCACAGTGGTGGCAACCCCTTTTTTCCCCTCTCTATGACATCACAGTGGTGGCAAGCCCTGCCTTCCTCTGTCTTTGACATCACAGTGGTGACAAACACCTGTGTTCCCCTCTCTATGACAACACTGTGGTTTCAGCACCATTGTTCCCTTCTTTCTGACAGCACAGTCCTGGAATCCATGTGTTCCTCTGTGTATGACAACCCAGTGATGGAAGCCACACTGTTCCCCTCTCTTTGACTTCACAGTAGTGGTAGCAGTACCAGTCCCCTAACTTTGACACCACAGTGTTGGAATCCCTGTCTTCCTCTGTCTATGACATCACAGTGGTGATGTGTTCCCCTCTCTATGACAACACAGTGGTGGCAGCCCCATTGTTCCCTTCTCTATGACATCACAGTGGTGGAATCCCTGTCTTCCTCTGTCTATGACATCACAGATCTGGCAACCCCTGTGTTCCCCTCTCTATGACATCACAGTGGTGGCAGCACCATTGTTCCCGTTTTAATGGCATCACAGACCTGGAATCCCTGTGTTCCTTTGTTTATGACAACCCAGTGATGGCAGCCACACTGGTCCCCGCTCTATGACTTCACATTAGTGCTAACACCAGCATCCCACTAAATTTTACATCACAGTGGTGGAATCTCTGTTTTCCTCTGTCTATGACGTCACAGTGGTGGCAACCTCTGTGTTCCCCTCTCTATGCTACCACAGTGGGGGAATCCCTGTCTTCGTCTGTTTATGACATCACAGTGGTGGCAACCCCTGTGTTCCCCTCTCTATGACAACACAGTGGTGGCAGCTGCCTTTTTCCCTTCTTTCTGACATCACAGTCCTGGAATCCCTGTGTTCCTCTGCCTCTGACAACCCAGTGATGGCGGCCTCACTGTTCCCCTCTCTATGACAACACAGTGGTGGCAACCCCATTGTTCCCTTATTTACGACATCACAATACTTGCTCCCTGTCTTCCTCTGTCTATGACATCACAGTTTTGGCAACCCCTGTGTTCCCCTCTCTATGACAACACAGTGGTGGCAACCCCATTGTTCCCTTCTTTATGACATCGAAGTGGCAGAATCCCTGTGTTCCTCTGTCTATGACATCACAGTGGTGGCAACCCATTTGTTCCCCTCTCTATGACAACACAGTGGTGGCAGCCCAATGGTGCCCTTCGCAATGACATCACAGTGGTGGAATCCCTGTCTTCCTCTGTCTATGACATCACAGTGGTGGCAACCCCTGTGTTCCCCTCTCTATGACCACACAGTTGTGACAGCCCCATTGTTCCCTTCTTTCTGACACCATAGTGGAGGAAGCCCTGTCTCTCTGTGTCTATGATATCACAGTGGTGGCAACCCGTGTGTTACCCCCTCTATGACAACACAATGATGGCAGCCCCATTGTTCCCTTCTTTCTGACATCAGAGAACTGGTATCCCTGTCTTCCTCTGTCTATGACATCACAGTGGTGGCAACACTTGTGTTCCCCTCTCCATGACAACACAGTAGTGGCCGCCCCCTTGTTCCCTTCTTTGTGACATCACAGTGGTGGAATCCCCGTGTTGTTTTGTGTATGACAACACAGTGATGGCAGCCACACAGTTCCCCCCTCTATGACTTCACAGTAGTCGTAGCGCCATCATTCCCCTAATTTTGACATCACAGTGGTGGAATCCCTGTGTTCCTCTGTCTATGACATCACAGTGGTGGCAACCCCTGTGTTCCACTCTTTATGACTACACATTGGTGGCAGCCCCATTGTTCCCTTTTTTATGACATCACAATGCTGGAATTCCTGTGTTCCTCTGTCTACGACATCACAGTGGTGCCAACCCCTGTGTTCCCCTCTCTATGACAACACACTGGTGGCAGTCCTATTGTTCCCTTCTTTCTGACATCACAGGGCTGGAATCCCTGTGTTCCTATATCTATGACATCACAGTGGTGGCAACCCCTGTGTTCCCCTCTCTATGACAACACAGTGTTGGCAGCACCATTGTACCCTTCTTTCTGACATCACAGTGGAGGAATCCCTGTGTTCTCCAGTCTATGACAACACAGTGATGGCAGCCACACAGTTCCCCTCTCTATGACTTCAAAGTAGTGGTAGTGTCATCATTCCCTTAACTTACGACATCACAGTGGAGGAATCCCTGTGTTCTGGTGTCTATGACATGACCGTGGTGGCAACCCCTGTTTTCCCCTCTCCATGACAACGCAGTGCTGGCAGCACCATTGTTCCCTTCTTCACGACATCACAGTGCTGGCATTCCTGTGTTAGTCTGTCTATGACATTACAGTGGTGGCAACCCCAGTGTTCCCCTCTGTATGATAACACAGTGGTGGCAGCCCCATTGTTCCCTTCTTTACGATATCACAGTACTGGAATCCCTGCGTTACCCTGTCTATGACATCACAGTGGTGGCAATGCCTGTGTTCCCCTCTCTATGACAACACATTGGTGGCAGCCCTATTGTTCCCTTCTCTATGACATGGCAGTGGTGGAATCCCTGTCTTCCTCTGTCTATGCCATCACAGTGGTGGCAATCACCTGTGTTCCCCTCTCTATGACAACACAGTGGTGGCATCACCACAGTTCCCTTCTCTATGACATCACAGTGGTGGAATCCCTGTGTTCTCCTGTCTATGACAACACAGTGGTGGCAGCCACACAGTTCCACTCTCTATGACTTTGCAGTAGTGCTAGCGCCATAATTCCCTTAACTTTACGACATCACAGTGCTGGAATCCCTGTGTTCCCCTCTCGATGACAACACCGTGGTGGCAGCCCCATTGTTCCCTTCTTTCTGACATCACAGTGGTGGAATCCCTGTGTTCCTCTGTGTATGACAGCACAGTGGTGGCAACCCTTGTGTTCCCCTCTCTATGACAACACAGTGGTAGCAGCCCCATTGTTCCGGTCTTTCTGACATCACTCTGGTGAAATCCTTGTGTTCCCCTCTCTTTGACATCACAGTGGTGGCAACCTTTGTGTTCCCCTCTCTATGACAACACAGTGGTGTCGCCGAGACACAAAGCAATAACGCACAGACGAGAGACTTTCGCAGGGTTGAGGTTTTTCCAGCGTCTCCTCCAAGCCCGGAAAAAGAAGAAGACCTTTTTGTTTATTCTTTACTTTTTTATACGTTTTGGATCTAGCAGACGTTTGGCTTTTTGGGTTTCCACCCCTCATCCCCAGTGGCCAGACCCACTGTCAGTTAAAGTTGTTTTTCAGGTTAGAAATATGCAAAAAAAGGATAAAGAATGAGAAATAAAGGATTTGCTTATGTTACATCTTAGGGAAAGGTTGAAAACTGTTCCTAATATTGTACAGTAACGTAAAGATCTGACTCTATTATGAATTTCAAGAAAGCGAATAAGAAAGCTCAGAAAAAACAGCGTAACACAGTGGTGGCAGCCCCATTATTCCCTTCTCAATGACATCACAGTGGTGGAATCCCTGTGTTCCTCTTCCTATGACATCACAGGGGTGGCAACCCCTGTGTTCCCCTCCCTATGACAACACAGTGGTGGCAGTACCATTGTACCCTTCTTTCTCTCATCACAGTGGAGGAATCCCTGAGTTCTCCTGTCTATGACAACACAATGATGGCAGCCACAGAGTTCCCCTCTCTATGCCTTCACAGTAGTGGTAGTGCTATCATTCCATTAACTTTGACATCACAGTGCTGGAATCCCTGTGTTCCCCTGTCTATGACATCACAGTGGTGGGAACCCCTCTGTTCTCCTCTCTATGACAACACAGTGGTGGCAGCCCCATTGTTCCCTTCTTTCTGACATAACAATCATGGAATCCCTGTGTTCCTCAGCCGATGACATCACAGTGGTGGCAACCCCTGTGTTCCCTTCTCTAATAGAACAAAGTGGTGGCAGCCCCATTGTTCCCTTCTTTCTGACATCACAGTTGTGGAATTCCTGTGTTCTCCTGTCTATGACAACATAATGATGGCAGCCACACAGTTCCCCTCTCTATGAATTCACAGTAGTGGTAGCGCTATCATTCCATTAATTTTGACATCACTGTCCTGGAATCCATGTCTTCCTCTGTCTATGACATCACAGTGGTGGAAACCCCTGTGTTCCCCTGTCTATGACAGCACAGTGGTGGCAACCCCTGTGTTCTCCTCTCTATGACAACACAGCGGTGGCAGCACCATTGTTCCCTTCTTTCTGACATCACGGTGGTGGAATCCCTGTTTTCCTCAGTCTATGACATCACAGTGGTGGCAACCCCGGTGTTCCCCTCTCTATGACAACACAGCGGTGGCAGCACCATTGTTCCCTTCTCTATGACATCACAGTTCTTGAATACATCTCTTGCTCAGTCTATGAAATCACAGTGGTGGCAACAGCTGTGTTCCCCTCTCTATGACAACACAATGTGTGGTGGTGCAGAACTGTTTTATTAGGTTTTTGTAAGGAGTTTATGTTATGGTTCATTTCACTGTATCCCCAATTCTGTATCCCTTTTGTGTTTTCTGTATAATAAGGTGTTTTGTATCAATCATCCCACCCCTCACATGACATGTAACATCCCCTCTGCCCCCCCTTGCTCTGGGGCAGCCTGTCTATCACTCCAGCGGTCCCTCCCGGATTGCGAAATCTCAGGGAGAGGCCTTCAGGTGATAGGTCCCCTGAGGGGAATTCTTTTCCTCTGGGGATGGTTGGTCCAGGGCTTGGGGGTGGGCACACCTTGGACCCACTGTACCCCCTGATTTGTTGTCTTGTTTTTTCCTCCCTGGAACCCCTCCCCCGTATATAGGGGGTAGGAGGGAGGAAGAGGGTCTCTCAGCGCTGGGAACTCTCAACTCTCAGCCCTCGGAGCTCTCAGCTCTCCTGCCGCTCGCCTCGGGCCTCGGAGCTCCCTGCTAATAAACATCTTTAACCTGCTAAGCTGAGAGCCAGCCTTTTCTCTTCTGCTGCTATTGACTGTCTTGATACATGGAAGTCTAGCTGCTGAGCCGAGAAGCCGAAACGAACTGGAAACTTTGTGTCTGTGTTGACTCGAGCTAGCTGGGGGTCAGCTCCTGCCCGGAGCGGGACAGAAACAGACACAACAATGGTGGCAGCCTCATTTTTCCCTTCTTTCTGACATCATAGTCCTGGAATCCCTGTGTTTCTCTGTCCATGACATCACAGTTGTGGCAACCCCTGTGTTCCTCTCTCTATGACAACACAGTAGTGGCAGCACCATTGTTCCCTTCTTTATGACAATCACAGTGCGGGTATCCCGGTCTACCCCTTGTTATGACATCACAGTGGTGGCAACCCCTGTGTTCCCCTCTCTATGACAACACAGTGGTGGCAGCCCCATGGTGCCCTTCGCAATGACATCACATTCCTGGAAACCCAGAGTTCCTCTGTCTATGACCTCACAGGGGTGGCAACCCCTGTGTCCCCCTCTCTATGACAACACAGTGGTCGCAGCCCCATTGTTCCCTTCTTTCTGACATCAGAGTTGTGGAATTCCTATGTTCTCCTGTTTATGACAATATAATGATGGCAGCCATACAGTTCCCCTCTCTATGAATTCACCGTAGTGGTAGCGCTATCATTCCATTAACTTTGACATCACTGTCCTGGAATCCATGTCTTCCTCTGTCGGTGACATCACAGGGGTGGAAACCCCTCTGTTCCCCTCTCTATAACCACACAGTGGTGGCAGCCCCATTGTTCCCTTCTCTATGACATCACAGTGGTGGAATGCCTGTTTTCCTCAGTCTATGACATCACAGTGGTGGCAAACCCTGTGTTTCTCTCTCTATGACAACAGAGTGGTGGCAGCCGCATTTTCCCCTTCTCAATAACATCACAGTGGTGGAATCCCTGTGTTCCTCTGTCTATGACTACACAGTGGTGGCAGCCCCATTGTTCCCTTCTTTCTGACATCACAATCCTGGAATTCTTGTTTTCCTCTGTCTATGACATCACATTGGTGGCAACACTTGTGTTCCCCTCTCTATGACAACACAGTGCTGGCAGCCCCATGGTGCACTTCGCAATGACATCACAGTGGTGGAATCCCTGTGTTCCTCTGTCTATGACATCACAGTGGTGGCAGCCCCATTTTTCCCTTCTTTCTGACATCACAATCCTGGAATTCTTGTTTTCCTCTGTCTATGACATCACATTGGTGGCAACACTTGTGTTCCCCTCTCTATGACAACACAGTGGTGGCAGCCCCATGGTGCCCTTCGCAATGACATCACAGTGGTGGAATCCCTGTCTTCCTCTGTCTATGACATCACAGTGGTGGCACCCCATGTGTTCCCCTCTCTATGACAACACAGTGGTGGCAGCCCCATTGTTCCCTTCTTTCTCACATCACAGTTGTGGAATCCCTGTGTTCCTCTGTCTATGACATCACAGAGGTGGCAACCCCTGTGTGCCCCTCTCCATGACTACTCAGTGGTGGCAGCCCCATTGTTCCCTTGTTTAGGACATCCCAATGCTGGAATCCCTGTGTTCCTCTGTCTATGACATCATAGTAGTGGCAACCGCTGTGTTCCCCTCTCTATGACAACACAGTGGTGGCAGCCCCATTGTTCCCTTCTTTCTGACATCTTAGTCCTGGAATCCCAGAGTTCCTCTGTCTATAACCTCACAGGGGTGGCAACCCCTGTGTTCTCCTCTCTATGACAACACAGTGGTGGCAGTCCCATTGCTCCCTTCTTTCTTACATCACAGGGCTGGAATCCCTGTAATCCTGTGTCTATGACATCACAGTGGTGGCAACCTCTGTGTTCCCCCCTCTATGACAACACAGTGATGGCAGCATCATTGTTCCCTTCTTTCTTACATCACAGTGCGGGAATCCCTGTCGTCCTCTGTCTATGACATCACAGTGGTGGCAGCACCATTGTTGCCTTCTTTACGATATCACAGTGGTGGAATCCCTGTGTTAGACCTTCTATGACATCACAGTGGTGGCAACCCCTGTGTTTCTCTCTCTATGACAATACAGTGATGGCAGGCACACAGTTCCCCTCTCTATGACTCCACAGTAGTGGTAGCGCTATCATTCCATTAACTTTGACATCACAGTGCTGGAATCCCTGTCTTCCTCTGTTTATGACATCACAGGGGTGGCAACCCCTGTGTTCCCCTCTCTATGACAACACACTGGTGGAAGCCCCATTGTTCCCTTCTTTCTGACATCACCAACCTGGAATCCCTGTGTTCCTCTGTCTATGACATCACAGTGGTGGCAACCCCTGTGTTCCCCTCTGTATTACAACACAGTGGTGGCGCCCCTATCGTTTCCTTCCCTATGACTTCACAGTGGTGGAATCACTCTGTTCTCCAGTCTATGAAAACACAGTGATGACAGCCACACAGTTCCCCTCTCTATGACTTCAGTGCAGTGGTAGCGCTATCATTATATTAACTTTGACATCACAGTGCTGGAGTCGCTGTGTTACACTGTTTATGATATCACAGTGGTGGCAACCCCTCTGTTCCCCTCTCTATAACCACACAGTTGTGGCAGCCCCATTGTTCCCTTCTCTATGACATCACAGTGGTGGAATCCCTGGTTTCCTCAGTCTATGACATCACATTGGTGGCAACACTTGTGTTCCCCTCTCTATGACAACACAGTGGTGGCAGCCCCATGGTGCACTTCACAATGACATCACAGTGGTGGAATCCCTGTGTTCCTCTGTCTATGACATCACAGTGGTGGCAGCCCCATTGTTCCATTCTTTCTGACATCACAATCCTGGAACTCTTGTTTTCCTCTGTCTATGACATCACATTGGTGGCAACTCTTGTGTTCCCCTCTCTATGACAACACAGTGGTGGCAGCCCCATGGTGCACTTCGCAATGACATCACAGTGGTGGAATCCCTGTGTTCCTCTGTCTATGACATCACAGTGGGAGCACCCCATGTGTTCCCCTCTCTATAACAACACAGTGGTGGCAGCCCCATTGTTCCCTTCTTTCTGACATCACAGTTGTGGAATCCCTGTGTTCCTCTGTCTATGACATCACAGTGGTGGCAACCCCTGTGTTCCCCTCTCTATGACAGCACAGTGGTGGCAGCCCCATTGTGCCCTTCTCTATGATATCACTGTGCTGGAATCCCCGTCTACACCTGTCTATGACATCACTATGGTGACAAACCCTGTTTTCGCCTCTCTATGACTACACAGTAGTGGCAGCCCCTTTGTTCCCTTCTTTCTGACATCACAATCTTGGAATCCCTGTGTTCCTCAGACTATGACATCACAGTGGTGGAATCCCTGTGTTCTGCTGTCTATGACAACACAGTGATGGCAGCCGCACAGTTCCCCTCTCTATGACTTCGCAGTAGTGGTAGCGCCATCACTATCTTAACTTTGACATTACAGTGCTGGAATCCCTGTCTTCCTCTGTCTATGACATCACAGTGGTGGCAACGCCTCTGTTCCCCTCTCTATGACAACACAGTTCTGGCAGCCCCATTGTTCCCTTCTTTCCGACATCACAGTTGTGGAATCCCTGTCTTCCTCTGTCTATGACATCACAGTGGTGGCAACCCCTATCTTCCCCTCCTTATGACAACACAGTGGTGTCATCCCCATTGTTCCCTTCTTTATGACATCACAGTGGTGGAATTCCTGTGTTTTCCTGTCTATGACAACACAATGATGGCAGCAACACAGTTCCCCTCTCTATGTCTTCACCCTAGTGGTAGCACCATCATTCCCTTAATTTTGTCATCACAGTTGTGGAATCCCTCTGTTTCTCTGTCTATGACATCACAGTGGTGTCAAACCCTGTGTTCCCCTCTACATGACAACACCGTGGTGGCAGCACCATTGCTCCCTTTTTTCTTACATCACAGTGGTGGAATACCTGTCTTCCACTGTCTATGAAATCACAGAGGTGGAATCCCGGTGTTCCCCTCTCTATGACAACACAGTGGTGGCAGCCCCATTGTTCCCTTCTTTATGACATCACAAGATGGAATACCTGTGTTTACCAGTCTATCACATCACAATGGTGGCAACCCCTCTGTTCCCCCCCCTATGACAACACAGTGGAAGCAGCCCCATTGTTCCCTTCTTTATGACATCACAGTGCTGGAATACCTGTCTTCCACTGTCTATGACATCAGAGCGCTGGCAACCCCTGTGTTCCCCTCTCTATGACAACACAGTGGTGGCACCACCATTGCTCCCTTCTTTCTGACATCACAGTGGAGGAATACCTGTGTTCCTCTGTCTATGATATCACAGTGGTGGCAACCTCAGTTTTCCCCTCCCTATGACAACACAGTGGTGGCAGCCCCCTTGTTCCCTTCTTTCTGACATCACAGTCCTGGAATCCTTGTGTTCCCCAGTCTATGACCTCTCAGTGGTGGCAACCCGTGTGTTCCCCTCTCTATGACAACACAGTTGTGGCAGCCCTATTGTTCCCTTCTTTCTGACATCACGGTGGTGGAAT
>JANEHK010000575.1:0-21950 GCA_025960845.1 Tachycineta bicolor | reverse complement strand
GTTATCATAGTCCTCCATCGCAGGGGGAACAGGTAGTCCATGTTCTCAGCAGTAAGCGAGAGCCATTGTCTTCTTGGTCCAACAACCACACCTGCAGGCAAACATCTCACTTTGGTCAAGTCAGTCCCACCCCCCATACTGGGGTTATAGGGGTCTCATGTCTCAGTCCTTGGGAGGGGGCTTTGATCTCTGTCTGTAATGGTGGTTGTGGAGCAGATGAGGGATCTTCTGGTGGGGGACTACCAAAGTTACCCCAGAAAGTCCACTTGGCCAAGAGGTGGGGAAATTCATAGGTTATTGTTGTGAAGCAGGGACCATGCAGCAAGTGCAATCTTCAGGTACAGAACGGCCATTACACTGCTCAAAGCCAGTGTACCGTGGCATGGTGACACAGGAAAATGCACCTGCAGACGATTGGCAAGCATCCACCTCGAGCAGGCCAGAACTGCAGTGGGGTCCTCGGGGTCCTTATGACGATCATGATGCAAATGAGGGGAACTTCAGACCGACTCTTACATCAAGTCAGGGGTGCTCAGTGGCCGGCCAGTTTGATGACACTGGGTGTGGCTCTGGACGCTTCCCTTGGAGCGTCTCCAAGGCATGGAATGTTGGAGCTGCCCCCAGCCATGGTGTCACAGAGATGGGAACCTTGGAGCTGCCAGCACGGTGATGTCCCAGAGAGGGGAACACTGGGGCTGTGCCACTCCTGGCCCGGCCCCAAGAGCTCTGGCAGCACCTGGAGGAGACACAAAGGCTGAGCTGGGAGGGAGGCAGCAGGATCATGGAGTGCAGGCCCCTGCCCTGCACAGACAGCCCAACAGTGGCTGCCTGGACATCCCTGGGAGCAGTGTCCAAAAGCTCTGTCCTGGAGCAGCAGCAGCCTCAGAGCTGTGACCATTGCAGTGGCCACAGAGCTCTGGGGAAAGGTCCCGGCCCTGGCGTGGGGCTGGGCCAGAGCCCAGGGAGCAAATCAACTTGCAGCTGCTGCCCCAGAGCAGGGAAGAGCAGGAATTGCTGGCTGGGAGAGACTCTTGCCAAGGGCCTGCAGCACCAGGACACAGGCCATGGCTGGACACTGCTTGGGGCCAGGGTGAGCTGGGATGTGGGGATGGACTTGTTCCCTGGGAGGGCGGTGGGGCCCTGGCACGGAGTGGGAGGAAAAGCTGCGGCTGCACTGGAATGGCTGGAAGTGTGCAAGGGCTGGTTGGAGGGGATTCCTGCCCAGAGGTGATGGGATGGGATGGGATGGGATGGGATGGGATGGGATGGGATGGGATGGGGTGGATCAGTGTAATGTGGGGATTGCAGTGTGGAGGTGGTAGGAAAGTTGGGAGGGGTAGGGATTGAAATGGGGGAATGGGGTGGTTTGTGCTCTTGGAGTAGTGGAGTAGAGGGCGGGAAAGCAAGAAGCAGTGTTTAAAGGCTGCTGGTGCTTTTAGGAATTCTGAGGCCTGGAAGTGTCTTGTGGGAGGTTGCTGTGAAATTGGGAAGGCTGAGTTTACAGTGCTGTGCTGTGCTGTGCAGGGCTGAGGTGGAGGGGCAGTCATTTTGGGAGGGTAAGGGCACCTGCTCCCAAGAAAGGAAGAAAGAAAGAAAGAAACAAGAGAGTAAGAAGGAAAGGAGGAAAGAAATAGGAGGGAAGGAAGGAAGGATTTTAAATTAAGATCTATATGTCTAATTTAATAAGCAACAAAGTTTAATATAGCAGCAATGCAATTTTATTTAAGCAGCATTTTATAATCAGGCATATACAAAAATTCGGCAGTGATTATATAAAGTTAAGTACTGTTTGGATAAAGCATAAGCAAAACTGACCAGGGTACAGAGGTGGGGGCTTCTCCCCCTACCTCATGTACAAAACAAAGTAATCCAAGTTAAACTTATATACTGTATGCTAATACATATTCATTAATATTTCCCGTGAATCTCCTCCTATTTGCAATTCTTAAAATATACATCACTATACTACATAGCACATGCTCCACTTGTTATTAGGGGCTCTTCTTGGCTTTTTGTTGGTCTTCTTCAGAGGAAGGCTCATCATCTTCCTCGTATCCTATGAATAGCCTTACTGACTGCACGTGCGCTATAAGGTTTGTGTTTGACATAACTAAGCATTATGTTCCAAAAGTTACTTATTGCATGGATCAAACCACCACCCAAACTCCCTGCCTTGGAATAGTCCCAACTTTGTTCATCTCAACGCCAGTTCAATCTTAAGACATCCTGTATCCCATAACATCTGCCAAGGGCCCATCTCCCTACCTTGGAGCAGACCCAGCTTTGGCCAATCCAGCTTTGAAACTCTTGCTTATCTCAAACTGCATCCTGTATCTTATTTTTCTCATGTAGCATCTGCCAAGGGGACCATCTGCTTTCTAACACAATCACATCTCTTTTCCCTTCACTACTTTTCACAAATATTTTCTAAAATATATATTCTTAAAATACTAATATGGTTACAATTAGCATGAATTATTTTCATTTATTACAATTTATCCCATTTCTCTTTTTAATCCTATTGATTCATTTTTAATTTTTAATTAAAACTGAATCTCAATTTCTTCTATATTCCCAAATAATCCAGGTTTCCACACTCTCTCATTTCAGCCTCTATTTTTTCTATCATCTCCCATGCAGCATCAAGCTTTTTGCATTCCTTCTCAAATTTGGTTAACATCTCTTGTGCTAGAGTAGTCTCTTTCTGTTCAGCCAACATCTCTTTGGCTCCTTCCTTTTGAGTGTGAGTAGGTCTAGCTTTTAATATCATCAAAGAATCTGGTTTCCCTTTTGCTGCCAATTCTGGATCAATGAGCATTGCTGTCATTTGCATTCCTTGTATCACTGGGTGGATTAGTCTAATAAGACATGGAATCATGCATGGTAAGAATAACAATCCTAATCCAGAACACAACAGCATAATTCCCACCTTCTTCCACCAGGCTCCTCCAAAGAGGTTATCCCACCAATCAGTTTTTAGAATAGAATTCCACCTTTGAACAGGTACGTGTGCCACCCTTTTAATTTCTTCAGCAAGCTTTGTGATGGCTTCCCCATGATCATCTCTCTCCACACAGCACTCAGATTCATTAAATCTTCCTCAAACTCCCCCTTCTTCAGCCAACAGATAATCTAGGGCAATTCTGGTTTGATATACAAATGCTCCCATTTGTGAATGCTGCTTGGCCAGTAACTTTAGGGCATCAGAAGTATGGTTTGATACCTCCACTCCTGACTGGAGTCTTATCAATGGATTCAATAGATAAATTGGGGTCCTATATCCCCAAGATCCACCCTCAGCCCAAGTTGCTGGGTCGTAATATGCTATGATTCTTTCTGCAGGCCATTTGTCTTCCCCCAATTCCTGTTTTCCCCTGCCTTTGGGAAGTTGAGGTTTAAATTTCTTTTATTCTTTTCTAGAGTCTCACAAGTGGTGTTCCCAGCATATTGCTCCTAGACCTTGGTATGACGAAGAAGGAGGGTTGTATAACTCCTAAGGTACA
Source organism: Tachycineta bicolor (assembly GCA_025960845.1). Taxonomy (NCBI): domain Eukaryota; kingdom Metazoa; phylum Chordata; class Aves; order Passeriformes; family Hirundinidae; genus Tachycineta; species Tachycineta bicolor. The sequence continues at coordinate 18,447 of JANEHK010000575.1, read as the reverse complement.
GTTTCCCTCCCACTTCCGAGGTAATTCACTCTATGCTCATTGCCCACAAATGCAATATATTCCATCAGGGGCTTTCCATTTACTGTCTGTTTTTTATTATTGCTCCCAATAGGATTTTAGGTCTTTTTATGGATTGGTAGGGGTTAGCTCCATGAATTTATGCCAGCAGAAATCAGTTTGATTTTTCCACTCACAATTCATTTTCTTTTGTTATTCCCCAATACCCAGTAAAAGTTTTTGGTTGCTAGGTCTTAGTTTTTTACTCAAATTAAGTACTAAGATAGATATACAAGGAGTATATCCTACTACTTCATTAAATTTCCTTCCCTCTCAAGTCATACAGACTGTTCCAATTACTTGATGACTCAAAATCCATCCTTCAGGTCTTGGAAATTTGAGTATAATTCCATTTGAAAAATTGTTCTGGAGCTAGACTCTCACCTCTCCACAGCCATCTTTCAGCCATTCCCACAGATCCAGCATTTGGATAATCCTAATTCTGTAGCAATTTCTAGCATCAAATCTACAAAAATGATCGTAGCTGAGGTTGTCAAAGCCTAGTTGCTATACTGCTATTTGAATTATTCATACAGCTTATTCAGTTTTTTTAATTCTTTCCCTATGGCCTTTTTTTTTTTTTTTTTTTTTTTTTTTTTTTTTTTTTTTTTTTTTTCCCTTAGTGCTGTACCTCCTATACCTATACTTGGATAATTTCCATTCTCATCTTTATCAAAACATCAACAAAAAAAATTCATACTGAGGACAGATTTAATCCCTATAAGGATAAGGAGCTGGTTGATTAGATAATAAATTTTTCCCTACCCAATCCATGTTTTTATTTTTAACACAAACATCTATAAAATTGCTGTGATCATAGCAGGCAGCACTAACACGTGGATGTGCCACAAATTCCATCATGTCCTTGACACACATGGAGTGCTTGCATTTATTACAGGGATAGGGATATTGTTTTGGCATAGATTGTTCTCTCATTGCCCGCTCTTGTGCTGCTTGTTTTATTATCGCCTGTTCCTGCATTGCTCATTGCCTTCTCTCATGGACTCTGTCCAGAGTGGCTCCATAGTTTTGGCCAGTTGCCAAGGGCATCACGAAAAACACAGTGAAAATAATCCTCAGGAGTTTTGACTTTCTACCATCCTCAAGGCTCTTTGGATTGCAGCCAAGGGCCAAGATGTTGGTATTCTTGGGAGGAAAGTTTATATGCTGGGATCTAGTAACTGGTGCCTTTGGTCTCACTGGTACCCTTGGCCTCATGTTTGTTTCAAGGATGGCCCAGTTACTCACAGTTCTCGCAGCACTGCCCTCTCTCTCTCTCTCTGGGTTATTCAGCTACTTCTTCTTCTAGTCCAAACCACCAAAGCTCTGGAGATGTGCCAACCACAATAAGATTTGCTTTTTCACTACTTCAATTAACAACCTGATTTGTTGGTCGCTTTTTGCTCTGATGTTGAGGATTATTATTAAGTCTTCATCACCACCAATAGGCACATTCGCAATGCCAATTCACGTCAGAAATGTGTCTATAGCGTGGCACACAAATTCCTTCTCCACAGCAACTGTTAATTACGATACACTGATCTATAATATTATGAATTCTTTGCTCTCTTACCCTCTCAAAAGCTAATATAGTAAAAACTCATTGGTCTAAATTTGCTATTAATTGAACCGCTGCATAAAAGGTTCCATCTTCATATCTCAAAAGTGTTAAAAAAAAAATCACTGAAAAAGCTTTTTTAAATTAACTGTTCATGCACGCCATCTAAGCAAGTTAAACAAATCAATTGTCTCTCTCTTTCTTCTGCTCTTGTTATTCTCCACTACAAATTAAGGCAAAGCACACAAATAACACAAACCCATGAGTGACACTCTAAGCCATGCTTAGTACACTCCCAGTGTGTTACTTGTTCTTGGACTCTTCTAGTAACTGGTGCTACTCTTTTTCTGGAATTGTAGTTCCTCAATGAAATCTGTTAGTGTTAGTCGCTGAGGGCATCTTAAAAGATTTTCAATCTGTTCAGGCTGTTCCCATTGATCAAGGAAGTGTCTAATCCCTTGCCATTGCCATTGTTCTGCCTCCAAACTCAATGGAGTTGCTGTTGACAGCCAATCCAGAATGCCTAATTTTTCTAATAAATCAAAGTTAGTTGCAATTACAAAACACAAACCTTTAATCGTTAACTATCAAAGGAGTTTTATAACCTGAACAGGTTAAGCAAGACAATTTATCTCTTTTTCTGTTGTTTCTGAGTATCCTACTATATCCACATCTTACTTTCATTATCCTTTGTTGTTCCTGCAGTGTTCTCAAAGCCACTGGTTGTTCCATGTGATACGCTAAATAAATAAATGCTCTTTGTACTTGATCTTCTATTATATAAGTATCAATGTTGATCTGTGCTAAAACCCAATTGTGCATTCTAAAGTCTTGCTCTACTCTACTAAAACATCATATACAATGAATCATAAAAGCTACATCTCTTTGGTCCCAAGGTACAGTTGTTCTGTGCCAATGTCTTTGTCTCAGCCACTTCATGGTCACTGCTTTACGCCGCTCACACTGATGACCGTGTTTGCAGCAACCTTGCTGAAACATGGAAACTTCTCTCTGCGGGATGGCAGCTTCTGACCTTTCTGTACTCAGGATATCTTGAATATCCTGGGGCTCATTTATTCTTTCAATATGTGGGTGGCACACCAAATGTATTCCAGCATTATGTGAAATCCAAAAGTGATTTTCCATATGAGCTGTAGCCTCTGGGCACCAAATGCTCTCTTCAGCCACGTTGTGGATTAATTGCAATTTCACTTTAACTGTTTAAAACTCAGTTTTTTAAGAAATTAAGCCTTTAAAAAAAAAAAAAAAGTTTAATCAAATTTAGTAGTTTTAAATTTTACTTTCAGGTCTCCTGGTGCTGAAAAAACATTTTCCAATCTTTATTTGGTATAGGTCCTTTTATCCTTGAAGCATCAGTCTTACCTTTTTCTGCCATTTCAACTGTGGTTTTCTCAGGGAGAATCCATTGTCCCTCTTTTAGACTTGCTCCTAGGTTTTTCATGCCTTCTACTTCTGCTAAAGAAAAGTATGGCGTTTGATTTTGTGTTCCTGCTTCCTGAAAAGTCATAATTACATTGCTGTTTTCCCTTAGGGCAGCTTTCTTAGCTTCATCATCAGCCAAATTGTTTCTTCTGGTTTTAATGTCTCTCCCCCTTTGGTGGCCTTTCACATGAACTGATGCTACCTTTTTTTGACTCTTCAAAGCTGTAAGAACTTGAATTATCAATCCTTGGTGCACTAATCCTTTACTTTGAGTGTTTATAAGTCCCCTTTCTTTTCAAATTTTTCTAAATGTGTGCACTACCCCCGAGGCATATTTTGAGTCGGTGTATATGGTCCCTTCTTGATCCTTTAATAACAGCAATGCACAGAAGAATGCATAGAGTTCACAGGCTTGTGCTGACCAGGACAGGCTAAGGGGACCAGATTCTTTTACTTCCAGTTTTTCTCCACGAATTATGGCATACCCAGATTTCCTTCTTCCATCTACAACTCGGGATGATACATCTCTAAATATTTTTTCTCCTGTTTCTAATACTTGTTCTCTCAAAAATGGGTGTTTGTTTTTTTTTTTATTTGTAAATCTATGACCTCCATGCAATCATGTATTAATTCTTCCCCTGGGTCTCCGTAAAGTAATTGAGTGGGGCTTTGTATATTTGTCACGCTCAGCTTTAATTCAGAGGAGTCTATCAAGAGAGACTCATATTTTATTATTCTGCCCTGTTAACCATGTTTTGGCCTCTTTAGCGAGGATTTCCATAATCCTTGCAGTGGTGCCCCAAAGGTTACTTTTCAGGCTTCTTCTACTAACACAGCAGTGACTACCAGAACTTGCAGGCATGTTGGCTGACTTATACTAATTGGATCCAATCATTTGGAATAATATCCTACTGGCTTTTGGTTTCCTGCCCAAGCTTGAGTCAATACTTCATAAGGTGTTTGATCAATTGCATTGACTAATAATTGAAAAGGCTTGTCTAAATTGGGAAGACAGTACAGGAGCTTGCAGTAGGGCTTCTTTAACTTGCTCAAAATTATCCTGATCCCTTTCAGTCCATTTCAAGCAACTGGTAGTTAATTTCTCATATAGAAATTTTACTTTTCCGCTAAACCCTTCTATCTCTTGCCTACAATAACTCAAAAGACTCAAAAACTTCTTTATTTCTCTTTTAGATTTTGGGGGTCCCATGTTCAATATTCCTGGAACCCTTTCAGGGTCTAGCTTTTTCTTTTGCTTACTAATCCAATGACCTAAATACCACACTTCTGACTCTACAAACTGCAATTTTGACTTTGATATCTTCAGCCCATTTTCACCCAGAAAATTTAGAAGCATAATAGTACCCTTTGTCATTTCCTCTTTAGTTTCTCCTGCTACTAGCAAATCATCTACATACTGTAGCAGCTTAATTCCTTTGGGTAACTCAAAGGATTTCCAAAGATTTTCTAACACCCTCCCAAAATGATTCGGTGCCTCTGTAAAACCTTGTGGTAGCACTGTTCACCTTAATTGTTCTCTCCTACCTGTAGCTGGGTCCTCCTACTCAAAGGCAATCCCTACTGCCCTCATCCAGAGGGCAAGTTCAAAAGGCATCCTTTAAATCCACGACACTGTACCAAATGTAATTAGGAGGTATCTGGCTTAGCTACTCCTGGAAAGCGGGTAATGGTTCTTTGATTTACCGCTCTGAGATCCTGCACTAGTTGGTAGCTACCATCAGGCTTCTTTACCGGCAGGATGGGGGTATTATGTGGTGACACACAGGACTCCAACACCCCCTGATGTACTCAATTCTCAACTACCCTTTCAATCCCTTCTGACCTTCCAGTGATATCGGATATGGTTTTACTCGAATGGGGATTTCTGGGTTCAGTATTTCAACGCTTATTGGCTGAATGTTTAATTTTCCTACTTCACCAGTATACCACACAGTGTCACTAATCTCAAAATTATCTTCTTTTGTTAAAGAATAGATTTTAATTTTTCCTTCACAGGGTGTTCTTTTAATCCCCAAGGCTATTATTAAGGCCCTTCCTAATAAATTATTATCAGCCTCTGGTATTAATACCAAATCACTCAGTCCAAAATTTTATATCCATTTCAATCTGCACATTTTTAATTACAGGAACCTGAAAAACTTCTCCTTTAACCCCAATTACAGGGACACGTTCATGACTTGCTTCACTACCTTGTGGTAGTTTTCTTAACTGCTGACCTAGTAGCTTGTGTGTCTACCAAAAATGTGATTTTTTTCTTTTTGAGGACCTATTTTCAGTTTTGTCAAGGGCTCTTCTAGGTGTTCAGTCTTCATTAAATAGAGCCCTTGACCCTCCTAGTCTTCTTGAAACATTTTCTCATCTTTCTGCCTCTTGCTACAGAATTTTTGTAGATGTCCCTTTTTGTGGCAATAAAAACAAGTGGGTCCTGTACCCCTGGAGGTAGGACAAGAAGTTTGTAAGTGTCCTTTCTGGTGACAGGAAAAACACGTGGGTCTCATATCCCCAGAGGTGGGACCTTCCTTTTTCTGTTGTTTGCTCTTTCCTGAGCACTTCTCTGTATTCATGGTTGTCTGTGTTTCCTTGTCTGCTGCCATTAAAATCTGTGGTTTTGTCTTTTGCCTCTCCTCATCTCTTCTCACATACACATTCTGTGCTTCTCTTAACAATTCCTGAAGCCCCCTATCCTGCCAATTTTCTACATTTTCCAGCTTCTTCCTGATGTGCCCTCAGGACTTAGCTACAAATTGTGTTTTCAAACGGACTTGTCCTGCTGCAGTATCGGGGTCTACACCTGAATATAACTGCAAGGCTTTTCTTAGTCTTTCTAACCAGTGTGCCAGGGCTTCATCCTTCCCTTGGTGCTCACTTAGAGCTTTCCTTATATTCTGCCCCTTGGGAACTGCTTCCCAGATTCCTTGGATAATCATCCACCGGAGATCACTCCTATTCTGCCTGTGTCTTTCATTCTGATTATTCCAACCTGGATTTCTGATTTCTGATCCCCCTGGTCTGGCCCCTGACATTCTCTATTCCAAACCCTCATTCCTGAATGTCTCAGCATCATTTCCCTTTCTTCCATGGTAAACAAGCTTCCTAAGATAGACTGCAGTTCCACCCAGGTGTATATATTCAGCTCCAAGAACTGATCTAATCTCTCTGCCACTCCAAGAGGATCCTCTAGCAGCCTGCCCATCTCCTTATTAAACTCCCAAACATCCTCTGTGTTCAGGGGAACACTCACATCACCAATAGGTCTCTGTTCCGGGTTTGCCATTGGAACTTTTTTAAGTGGGTATAGTCAATCTTCCATTTTTTCTTCCCCATCCCCATCATCACTTCTCCCTGTCCCCCCCACCTCTAGTTCTATGTGCTACTGGCTCCTCCTGAATAGGGGTTGCGTTTGCATTTACAGGAGGACCCTTGGGAGCTTGGGGTTGAACGGGCTGATTAGGTTGCCTATAAGGGAGTGGGAGGTGATCTAATGGATCCTAGGGCTCATGTCTGTCTTTTTTGGCTGCTTGCCCTCTAGTTTGTAAAGGATAGAATGGAAACCTCTTGCTTCCCTGCCTTGGAGTGACAAATTCACCCTTTCCCCTGGGAAGCCACAGAGCAGCATATTCACTTTCTTCTGGATTAAAAGGTTTGTTTGAATTCACATACAGATTCAAAGCCAGGCAAATCTAATCTTCAAACAGTTCAAACTTTGGCCAATATAAATTATCTTTCCAGATTATTTCCTTTATCCTTTCAAACATACAATAATTAATCACTTTCTGCTTACTTTTTCCTCTTCAGGATTCCCATGCACCCCAGAATCATAACATCATCCCTACTGGACTGTCCTGAGGGATGCTCCCTTTCTGAGAACCCCCCTCACCGTTCCCAGGTATACCAGGCTCTTGTGAATTTGCTTCATAATTCGCAGCTCCTGGGTCTAATGAGTTACCTTTCCTTGGACTCATTTTTGGCAGCAACAAATCAAGAAACCCCCGGTACCAGGAGAAGCTTGGTCTCCCTCATTCACTTTGTGGTTCAGTCCTCTCACTTATTATTCTGTTGCACTATCTTGTCTTTTGCCAACTGTTTGCCTCATGCCTAATTCCAATCTTTCTCCCAATCTGTCTTCCCTGACTATGTCTTTCTAGCCACTTCCCCTCGCAATCCCTCTTAGTCTTGTACTAAATTTTTCTTCTCAAAGATAATGGAACTTGACTCAATTGTTCCCCTCCTTATTCACCTCGCCCAGTGATCAGATCGCTCCCTTCTCCTCAAGGACCTTCCCCTGGGTTCTTGGGCTGGGACCCTTCCCTGCCAGTCCATCCCAGGGAACCTCACTCATTCTCTCTTTTCACGTCCCTCCTTTCCTGGCTGGTCTTCTCACAGAGAGCTGAAAGTGCGGTACTGGGAGGTTCGTACTCGCTTCAGGGGTGTTGGCTACCAGCCCCCATTTAAGATATTCTACACACACACAAACATACAGCTGCCCCACTGCCCAACCCCATGGGACTTACACAGTCCATTTTCCCACATGGTTTTTGTGCACAAGTTGTTTTACAGGCACCGTTACCTTTAGGTGGCACTCCAACTGGAGCTTTCATGCGTGCCTCCTATTGCTCGCTTCTTTTGCTTATGCATTATCGTAATTGGAACTCCTTCTCCAAGGGAGCCTGGTCTAACCTTGGGACCACCTTAAAAGAGCTGGTGGGGAGCTCTTTCCTGAGACTAGCCATCCTTCCCCAGGCTGGAGTTCCCGGGTTTCAGCACCAAATTGTTATAAATGAAGATCTATATGTGTAGTTTAATAAGCAACAAAGTTGAATTTAGCAGCAATGAAATTTCATTTAAGTAGCATATTACAATCAATTACAATTACAATTACAAAAATTTGGCAGTGATTAATTAAAAATGAGTACAGTTTGGATAAATCATAAACAAAAATGACCATGGTATGGAGGGGTGTTTCTCACACTACCTCACGTACAAAACAAAGTAATCCAACTTAAACTTATATACTATATGCTAATACATATTCATTAATATTTCCTGTTAATCTCCTATTTTCAATTCTGAAAATCTATGTCTCTATACTACATAGTGCATGCTCCACTTTTTGTTAGGGGGTCTTCTTGGCTTTTTGGTGGTCTTCTTCAGATGAAGGCTCATTATCTTCCTCTCACCCTATGAATAACCTTTCTGGTTACGCGTGTGCTCTAAGGTTTGTGTTATACATAACTAAGCATTATGTTCCAAAAAGTAATTATTTCATGGATCAAACCACCAGCCAAACTCTCCACCTTGGAACAGTCCCAACTTTGTCCATCTCAAGGCCAGTTCTATCTTAAGACATCCTGTATCCCATCACATCTGCCAAGGGCCCATCTCCCTACCTTGGAGTAGTCCCAGCTTTGGCCAATCCAGCTTTGAATCTCTTTCTTACCTCAAACTGCATCCTGTATCTGATTTTCCTTATGTAGCATTTGCCAAAGCATCTGCTTTGTAACACTATTGCATCTATTTTTTCCTTTACTACTTTATGACAAGTATTTTCTAAAATACGTATTTCAAAAAATAATGATATTATTACAATTAGAATGGATCATTTAATTTAGTACATATTTATACTTTGATATCAGCAATGTCCCGTTGATATTGATCCTCAGCACATTAAATGCAATCTAAATTGATATGAAAATCAAGACCCTTCACAGTTGACAATAGATCAGACTTTTCCCCCACCCTCTCCCCACCATTTCCCTCATCCAACCCTTGGCACTCCTATGGATCAGGAGCAGTGTGGCCAGCAGGAGCAGGGCAGTGATTCTTCCCCTGTGCTTGGCACTGGTTGGGCAGTACCTCAAATGCTGTGTCCAGTATTGGACCCCCCAACTAGGGAAGGCCATGGAGGGGCTGGAGCATGTCCAGAGAATGGCAGCAAGGCTGGTGAGGGGTCTAGAACACAAGTCCTGTGAGGGGGGTTGCAAGATTGGACTTGATGATGTCCAAGGTCTTTTCCAACTTTGCTGATTCTGTGATTCTCTGAATCCTGAATCTCTGAATCTGAATTCTCTAAACCCTTGCAGCAGTTGCAGGATGAGCCCCGGGCCTCCTCTCCAGAAGGTCCAGCAGCCCAGGTCCCTCAGCTTCTCCTCACAACCCCAAAGCCCATCCTGTCAGTCCTGCAGAGCCTCTGCAGCTCCTCCTCCTTGCCCAGAACAGGGAGCCCCACAGCCAGACACAGCAGCCCAGATGTGCTGCCCTGGCCTGTGGTGCCTCTGGCAAGGGAACAGCACGAGGCACTGCAGGAGCCTGCAGACAATTCCTGAAGCACTTGGAGGATGATCCTGCTCCCCAGGGGATGTTCCCATGGTGCCAGGAAGTCAGGAACTGAAATGGGGAGTGGAGCCAGAGAGGAAACGGCAACCAGGGATGGGCTGTTTGCAGGGGAGGGAAAAGCGGTGGGCAGTTGGAAGAGATTTGTAGCAGGAAGGGTAAAGAAAGCCAAGGTTAGGCAAAGGAAATGCTGAGGGCATTTTGGGGGTGGCTGCCAGGCAGTCCTAGCTCTGAGCAACAACATCTGCAGTGGCACAGGAAACTCACAGGTCATGGGAACAAACTTTCTGGATGACTTCAGAGGCCACCACACACCTGAGTGGTTTCCCTGCTGTCCCCCAGCCTTTCCTGGCCCCAGGGTCTGATGGCATTTGTGCTCCCTTGGGTTCATCTCCCCACACCAACAGCATGGGGGTGCTCACGCCTGCTCTGGGCAGTGCAAACAGGGGCTCCTGAGCCAGTGCTGCCGTGTCTGTGCCTGCAAGGATGCGGCACCTGTGTGAGCTGGGGGAGAGGCCAGGGCTGCAGAGGGGGGATGTTGTTGGCAGGTGCATGAGGACGCTCTGGGACGCTGCCCTGGGGTGTCCAGTGCAGTGGGGATGGATCAGCCCCAGCTCTGCTGCTCCTTCCCATCTCCCCCAGGGACCTTGCAGAGCCCCAGCCATGCTGTTTGCCCCCAGCCTGCCCACGACCACCCTGGGGCTGCTCACGGGGCTTTTCTCTGCTGAGCATTGGCCATGGCACGTTCTGGAGAGAGCCTGGGCAAGGAGCCTGGAGCCCCCAGGCCCTGGCCTGAGGCGTCAGCGCTGCCCCAGCAGTGCCCATGGCCTGTCCCTGCTGCAGCCCCGGCACTGCCACCCCCAGCACTGTGCCCGGCCCCGAGAGCACTCAGGCCCTACAGCAACACCAGGGCCAGGAGGGCAGCGGGGCAGGGGCACGGGAGCAGCACTGGCAACACCAAGTGTGCTGCTGCTCCTGGGCACAGCTGCTGTGCCAGCACTGATCTGCCCCAGCTCTGCACACAGACATTGCTGCTGCAGCTGCAGAGAAGGGAACAAAAGGGGCATCTCTGCAGAAAACTTGGTTGAGATATCCTTTAGGTCCTTTAAAGCCAAGAGTGCAGCTGTTCATTGACACAGTCTGTGACCACAGGGAAGGTGGAGAAAAACAAAATGAGAAATGGCACAGACAAGGAAATTTCTTTGTGGATATAAAAAAAGTAAAACAAATAAATAGGTCCTTCAAAATGAAACTAACAAGAAGTATCAAAATTACTTTTATTAGAAGTGATTTTCAGAAATTGGCCAGCAGTTTAGTGTTCCTGAAACCATCCAGTCATCAGTCTCCACACTGCAGCCCTGAGCTCCTGGTTCCTCAGGCTGTAGATGAGGGGGTTCAGGGCTGGAGGCACCACTGAGTACAGAACTGACAGGGCCAGATCCAGGGATGGGGAGGAGATGGAGGGGGGCTTCAGATTAGCAAATGCTGCAGTGCTGATGAACAGGGAGACCACAGCCAGGTGAGGGAGGCAGGTGGAAAAGGCTTTGTGTCGTCCCTGCTTGGAGGGGATCCTCAGCACAGCCCTGAAGATCTGCACATAGGAGAAAACAATGAACACAAAAAAACCGAGACCTAAAGAGACACTAATTGCAATGAGCACAAGTTCCCTGAGATAGGATTTGGAGCAGGAGAGCTTGAGGATCTCTGGGATTTCACAGAAGAACTGGCCCAGGGCATTGCCATGGCACTGGGGCAGAGAAAATGTATTGGCCGTGTGCATGAGAGCATTGAGAAAGGCACTGGCCCAGGCAGCTGCTGCCATGTGGGCACAAGCTCTGCTGCCCAGGAGGGTCCCGTAGTGCAGGGGTTTGCAGATGGACACGTAGCGGTCATAGCTCATGATGATCAGGAGGACAAGCCCTTCTGTGATAAAGAAGGAAAAGAAAAAGAGCTGTGCAGCACATCCTGTGTAGGAGATGTTCCTGGTGTCCCAGAGGGAATTGTGCATGGCTTTGGGGACAGTGGTGAGGATGGAGCCCAGGTCGGTGAGGGCCAGGTTGAGCAGGAAGAAGAACATGGGCGTGTGCAGGAGGTGGCCGCAGGCTGCGGCGCTGATGATGAGGCCGTTGGCCAGGAGGGCAGCCAGGGAGATGCCCAGGAAGAGGCAGAAGTGCAGGAGCTGCAGCTGCCGCGTGTCTGCCAGTGCCAGCAGGAGGAAGTGGCCGATGGAGCTGCTGCTGTTGGACATTTGCTGTGGCTCCACATGGGGACCTGTTCATGGATAAAGGACAGTGACAAGTCAGCAGAGGCTGCTTTGAGCCAAACCTGGGCCATTCCCTGAGGACTGTCCCGCTGTGACTCTCTCGCCCTTGTTCCTGCTCTGGGAAAACCTTCACCCAGGTCCCTGCCTGAGCTCCAGTTGTGCTGTCTGAGTGTGCCAGGAGCAGCCAGGACTGTGTGTGGGGGCTCTCCAGGAGCCATCCCTGCCCTGCTGCCCTGGGTTTGTGGCCATGTGGCAGAGGGACAAGGCTGGATCTTCAGGATTTGTCAGTGGAATCACTCCTAATGCAGACAGGCTTGTTCCCATCTGCACTCCCATGTCTGAAGGACATGGATACCAGGGAGGAGGTGTGGGGACTTTTTACTACCCACACATCATTCCTGGTTCTCTAAGGTCAGAAATCCCCAGCATTTCGGCTGCATTCAGAGTTTACTACTGAGAGATGTGAGAGGCAAAGGATTCCTGGAGTCTCAGGAAAGGTGAGGGGCTGTATGGGCTTGTTCCCACCTGCCTTGGGTTTTCACCTCTGGCTGCAATCAGAGCACAATCACACTCCTGTGTCACCCTGGGATAAACCAGACCTTGCCCAGAGCAGAGGGATCCCTGAATGTCTCAGCCTCTCCAAAGGTCTCTGGGCAAGGGCTCAGCATCCCCTTCTGCCAAGGACACTCACGACTCCCTTGGCAAACCCAACAGCATTTCCTCAGCTCTGGCATCTCTGCACTTCCCTGTGGGACACTCAGGGAATTCCCGGAGGCTGTGGCACAGATTTGCAGCCAGGAGGGCAGCTCAGAGCTTGGAAGGACACAGCAAGGAGATCCCCGGGTGTGCCCATGATGGGATGTCAGGGAGAGGGCTCAGCTCATTCCCCTTTCCCATGGACTGCTTTGCCCACAGCCCCACAGGTGACAGGCAAGCTTGGACACCCCATTCCCATGGACACAGCTGCCTGGCAGCAATCCCAAGGGCAGTGCCTGACTCAGCTGCTGCAAATGCCAGAGCCTCCCTGAGAGCTCCAGATGACAGTAACAAGATCAGGGGAGGGCAGAAAGAAGAGAAGATGCTGTGGTGCTGTGCCTGGGAGGGCAGGGCACAGACAGCCGGGCACTCAGGACAGTGTTCCTGTAGCCAGCTGTGCCCGGCACCTCCCACACACCAACAGTGCCCTCCTGCCCCCAGCACTGCTCTGTTCAGCCCCCTCTCCTTCCCTGAGCATCTCCCTGTGCCTGGACATTTCCCTGCTGAGAGGAGCCTTGTCCCTGCCAGCGCTCACAGAGCCCATCCCACCCTCTGTGCCCTGGGCCCGGCCCTACAGAAACCTGCCTGTCTGCAGGGCCCTGCCTGGGGCAGGCTCTGTCTGCAGGGGCAAGGGCAGCTCAGGAGAGCCCTGCTGGGCCCTGCAAAGGTGATGCTGGAGCTGTCCCGGGCTGAGGAGTGGCTGAAGGCCCTTTAGGAGCCTCCCAGCAGAGAGACTGACCACCCAAAGTTACAGTTCTGGAGTCTCTGTAAATGTTGAAACATTACTTTGATGATCCCGTGTGTCCCTTTCAACTCAGAATGTTCTGTGATTTTGTGAATTCAATTCGTGTTTTGTTTCTCTCATCCTCCTGTTGCCTGTAATCAAAAGAGAAAAAAAAACCCACCTTGTAACATCATTAGGACAGAAAAGTAAAAACCAGACCTTAATTGAAGCTTCCAGGTGTCCCAGTGAGGATGGGGCACACCCAGGATCTGATTTTAAAATGCATTAATGTTGATTAATTAGGATATTTACCAGGGACATCCAATGTGAGATTCAGTTGCCCCAGTTACACACCCCTGTGTAAATCTGTTGGAGGAGGACCATTTCTTCCAAAGAAGCCATCAAAGGTCTTCTTTGCCTCACCTTTTTTTTGTTTTTTTTTTAATATATATATATATATTTTTTTTTTTATGACTGCTCACACTCTGGTTAAAAACCAAAATGTTCTTCTTGCAGGTTCTCTTCCTGATAGTAAAACTATACAGTATTTCTGGAATGTATTTAGATGGTCTGCTTATTGTTCTAAAATCTAAGAGAAAGAGAGTAATGCTCTAGAGTTAATCAAGGAAAACACTGATATAAATATGTAATAGTAGTTGAATAGAGTTAATTAAGGATTATAGATTTATAACAATATAATAGCAGTTATCAGATCTATGCATATATGAAAAACGTATAAAAAGCAAAATTCTTTTTATCACCAGCTGTGTCTTCCCACCCTGCTCCAAGGAGGAATTGAAAACACCCTCAGGAAAGCTCCTGATGCTTACAGCAATCCCAGGCTTACCTTCTTTTGGGAGGTGTCCTCCGGAGCTGTGCCCAGGCTGGTCTGGAGCTGGGAGCAGCCCTGCCCCACACAGCACCTCTCAGCAGCAGCACCTGCCCTGCTCAGGGCGGCTCCTTCCCCCCACAGCTTCTCCCCAGGTCTGGCAGCAGCTCCCAGGGCTGGCTGAGAGCTGTCCCTGGCAGGCAGCAGAGTCCCTGCCCCAGCACAGCGCCCTGGGCTGCAGCACCCTGCTCTGCAGGACAGCCCTGGGCACCCCTGGCTGCTCTGCACAAGAGATAATCAGAGAATGTACTCACAGAGTCTGTAGGCATTGGGATGTTGCAGCTTTAGGAGATCCCTGCAGGAGCTGCAGCTGCCTTGTCCTGCAGCCAGAGGTTCCTGTGTCAAGGGCTGGGAGTGATTCTCCCGCAGTCACTTCTCAGCTCCTTCCCAGCCCTGAGTGATTGCAGCTCTCTGTGCCTGTGTGCTGTGCCCGGGGTGGCTGCAGGCAGTGCCCCAGACCTGCTGGGCTGGGAGAAGAGTTGCTCATCAAGAGAGATGTGTTTTTGAAGCTCTTCTTGGCTGCCAGGAGCTGCTTCTGTGCCAGGAGCCCAGCCCAGCTCAGCAGCACAGACACAGCACAAGGACTTTAATGACCCTCTTGGGCTTTGTGCTGAGGCCCTGAACATCGGTCTCAGAGAGGGAGCTGAAGAAACCTCTAAAGGATTCCCAGTCAGAATCCAACTCCAAAGTTTCTAGAAGTTTTAATGGGTCTCACTGAGGGACAGGACAGAGAAAGTGTCTCCAGGCCCCAGCCAGAGCAGAGAACTGGAGGCAGTGATGACAGGCGGGGACAAAGAGAAGCCAAGTCTTGGTGTCCTGGGGCACAGCAGCCTCTGTGCCACCAAGGGCTGTGAGGAGACACCTTGTCCTGAGGCCCTGGGGCCTCCTGGCACAGCCCCAGCAAGGCTGGGCACTCTCAGCCCCTTGTGCTGCCCTCAGCATCCCCCTCACATGCCAGTGGCCTCAAGGATGTGCTGGAAGGAGTCCCTGGGGAGCCTTGGTCAGCAATGGCCCTGGGGGGCTCTTGAATGCTCCCAGGGACTGCAGGTTCTTCAAAGGACTTTGGGTTTAGCTTTTGCCTTGGAGTCTCTGAGAGGTTTGTGCAATCATGGCCTCCAATTATCTGCTCTAATTAGTCCCTTGAGAGGCTTTGCAAGTAACAGTGGGGCTCATTAATACTTCAATGAACTTCAGGTTTTTAAAGGTACTTGGTGTTGCCATTTTAGAACTGACTATGAGAATGATTGTGCAATCATGTCCCCAATTATCTACCTTAATAAATCCCTTGGGATTCTCTTTCAGTAAAAATAGTGGGGCTTATTAATACTTCAGGGTAGTCAAGGTATTGAAGAACTTTTTTTTTGGCACAAAACTGTGTCAAAAAAGAGTCTGAGAGGTTTGTGCAATCATGGCCCAAATTATCTGCTTTAATTAGTCCCTTGAAATTCTTAGCCAGTAACAACACTCAGTGGGGCTCATTAATGCTTCAAGGTACTCAGGATTAATTTAAGTACTTTTTTTTGCTACTGAGTCTCTGAGAGGTTTTTTGTGCAATCCTGGCCTCCAGTTCTCTCCTTCATGGACTCCATGAGGAGCCTGTGTTGGGAATGGACCTCAGTGGGACCCATTGATGCATTGAGACACTTTGGGTTTTTCTTCTGACTTTGACTCCTGGAAAGGTTTGTGCAATCTCCTCTCAGGCCCGGAGGTTCCAGGGTTCAACATCAAATTTAACACAGGGCTCATTAGCATCAAGCAAGTCCTGACAAACCATGGTTCTGGCTTGATTTCCCTCTGGCTTCATTAGGAAGGTTTCCTGCTGCAGTTATGGAGAAATATTTCAAAGAGCTTCTAAGAAATATGTGTTCCTATTTTCAAGGGTGCATTTCTTTACTGTTCTCATTAGACAAGAGGTGATTGCAGCATTCTGTGGTTGATACTGAACCAGGGTCTCCCAAGGAGGTTTGGCCTGCTCAGAGAAGCTGTGCCTTGAGGTCTGACCCAGTGTGGACAACCTTGCTCCACATTCCTCAACGCCCCCATCCTCTCCCTCACCTGGGACCTGCTTTCCTAGGAGACCTGGTTGCACATTAAGCAAAGAAGGATTTTCTTCTTTTCTTTTTGAAGCAATCTAAAACTCCTGAGTTTACCCAGTGAAAACAGAAACCCTCCTCAAGTGTGTGCCAAGCCCAAGGTGCCACCAAGAGCACTGCAGCCCTGCCCTGGGCCAGGAGTGAGGGTGGATCATCATCCCAACCTGCCCTGGGCCATTGCAAGGGGCTGTGGCCATGGACACTGCACTGACCCCACTGCTGCCTTTGGATCCCTCATCCCTTCAAGTTTCCTTGGAAAGCACCCCAAGGACCCATTTCTGCAGCCAGGTTCCGTGGCCAGGGGGGATGTGGGGGGCTGCAGGAGGTCAATGCCCCCTCCCTGGAAACATTCAAGTCCAGCTGGGACAGGGCTCTGAACAACCTGATGTGGTGAAAGATGTCCCTGCTCATCCCAGGCCTGGACAAGAGGCCTGAGTGAGGCCTGAACAGCAGGCCCTGAGCCAAAGGTGACCTCTGCATCAACCTTCCACCAAAGGTTATCTTTGTATCTGCTCTTTAGTGAAATATGCATGGTCATTAGCACTGTGATAGATGTATCCCCTCATTAGTGAGACATGTATTGACCTTTCTGTGTTTAGAAGCCGGACAAGGCCATGAAATCTGACATCTGGCCTTGTTTGGGGCTGGATGGTCAAAGTCACCTCCCTTGGTTCCTCCTTGGGCCCTGGCCAGGCTTTGGGAGGGACCCAAGAGGAGGATGAAACCAGCTGTTCCTGCCCTAGAAGTGCTGTCAGTTTGTTTATTCAGCACTGTCAGAGCTGGGCCCTCTCCCAGCCAGGTTGGAGCCTCACCTGTGGCTGGAGGCACCTGCAGCAATTCCCAGTGTCCGGGAGTGGCTCTGCAGTCCTTGGCTGGGGCAGCTTCCCCCAGCTGATGTGTGCATGTGGGTGATGGGAAAGTCTGAGGGGAACTGGTGATGGATCTTTCTCAATCCCTGCAGGCAATCTTTGGCAGTGATGGTTGGGTGTATTGCTGAGCTGCTCCTTTTGTGCTCCTTTGCTGCTTTGAACTGCAGTAAATGACACTGATTCCTTCAGGTGGTGTTTGTGTCTTTGGTGCTGATCCTGCCCACTGGTAAAACAACACTGGCAGAGTCTGGCCAGATCACACCAAAATGTCACTTTTTAAATGTAAATGTGAGGAATCAGTCCTGTCTGAAATTCCTGGATGAATAGCCTTTCCCTAGAGCTCACTGGCTCTGGAGTGGGCTGAGGTCAGAGCCCCCTGTCAGCAGTGGGGCAGTCAGATAAAAGAGGCTGAACTGCTGGATGTGTTAAAATGCATCAAAAAGTTGCATATGGAAAAAGGAAAAGAACTTGTGGTTTTGGGAAGATGAGGATGGGTTTTGTTAACAGCACATTGGAAACAGCACCACAGAAGGAAGAATTGGTTTTGGCATGCTCCCACATGGAGTGAGAGAAGGAAGGTTTAAATCTGGAGCTCAGGTTTCTTTGTGCAAGTGAAATATAGTATTATAATTATTATTAGTAACAGCTATTTCAAAATATATTGTGATTTTTTTTTTAATTTATTTTAAAAATCAATAATGTGAAAGAATGCTGATTTTTTAGCTTTGGCTTTTATCATGGGTTGGCACAGTTTTGTTTTCTGGTTACAGGGAAATGTGAAATGTTTTTCCCTGCCATCACCCTGGTTTTGTGGAGGGAGGACAGGGACCTATCAAAAGCTGGCCGGGATATTGGCAGCTAAGTTGACCAATGGGAAATGTCGATGTGACTTTGGAGGGGACATTTTAAACTAATCTGCTGCTGGTCGGTCTCTCTCTCGCTTTGGAATCAGCCATGAGGTGACATCGTGGGCGGTGGCAGGCCCAGGCCGGGCCCCTGAGAGCTGCTGCCCACATGGGAGCAGCCTGGGTTGAGCCCTTTCACAGCTTTGTGGTAGCTCTGAACTGGGCCACCCTGGATGAGACCGAGGGGTGGAAAAAAGGACATCTGCCAGCTTCCTCCATCAGCACAGCTTTGCATTTTCTACAGCTCATGCAGCCTGGCGCTTGCACGTGGCCCTTCCAACCTCGGGCGGATTTAACCCTTTCCTAGCAACATGGAGCTTTTAAATCACAATTCCTCCTTGAGAGAAAGAAGAAAGAAATCAGAGGGTACATAGAACAGACAGTGAATGAAGTCAGTTAGATTAGAAGTGAAAGAACTAATAATATTGCAATAGGATTGATGAAGTGGATATTTTTTAACCAGACTTCTCTAGGGTAAACCATGGAGAAATAGTCTGTTCTTTGCAGCATCTTAGTGATGTTGGGTAGAATGCTATTCT
>JANEHK010000574.1:0-15951 GCA_025960845.1 Tachycineta bicolor | reverse complement strand
TTTCTTTTCTTCTCTTCTCTTCTCTTCTCTTCTCTTCTCTTCACTTTTCTCTTTTCTTTCTTTTCTTTCTTTGTCACATTTTTGTTTTTCTTTTTTAATAATTTTTTTCTTTTCATATTTTCCTTATTTATTTCTTTCTTTTCTTTCTCTTTTATATTTCTTTTTGTTCTTTCTCTCTTTTCTGTCATTCTTTCTTTTCTTTCTTTTATTTTTATTCTTTTCTTTCTTTTCTTTCTTTATAACTTATCTGTCATTCTTTTCTGTCTTTCTCACTTTTTGGTCTTTTTTTTCTGTTTTTCTTTCTTTCTGTCTGTTTTTCTGTCTTTCTGTCTTTTATTTCTTTCCTTCTTCTGCCATTACCCTCCAAAACTCACAGCCACTCCACCTCAGCCCAGCTACAAAATTTCTACAAGCACCAGCACCTGCTCAAAACTGCCTCTTGCTTGCCCACCATCTACTCTAACACCCCAAAACACCCCATCCACCACTGCCAACCCTACCCCTCCCTACTTTCACAAACCTCTCACACTTCAATCCCCACATTATACTGGCCACACCAGACCAGACTATGCCATGTCTTCAGGCCACCAAGTCCCCTTCAACCAGCCCTTGCACACTTCCAGCCATTCCAGGGCAGCTGCAGCTTTTCCTCCCACTCTGTGCCAGGGCCCCAGCGCCCTCCCAGGGAACAAGTCCATCCCCACATCCCAGCTCACCCTGGCCCCAAGCAGTGTCCAGCCATGGCCTGTGTCCTGGTGCTGCAGGCCCTTGGCAAGAGTCTCTCCCAGCCAGCAATTCCTGCTCTTCCCTGCTCTGGGGCAGCAGCTGCAAGTTGATTTGCTCCCTGGGCTCTGGCCCAGCCCCAAGCCAGGGCCAGGACCTTTCCCCAGAGCTCTGTGGCCACTGCAGTGTTCACAGCTCTGAGGCTGCTGCAGCTCCAGGACAGAGCTTTGGACACTGCTCCCAGGGATGTCCAGGCTGCCACTGTTGGGCTGTCTGTGCAGGGCAGGGGCCTGCACTCCATGATCCTGCTGCCTCCCTCCCAGCTCAGCCTTGGTGTCTCCTCCAGGTGCAGCCAGAGCTCTTGGGGCTGGGTCAGGAGTGGCACAGCCCCAGCGTTCCCCTGTCTGGGACATCACCGTGCTGGCAGCTCCAACGTTCCCCTCTCTGTGACACCATGGCTGGGGGCAGCTCCAACATTCCATGCCTTGGAGATGCTCCAAGGGAAGCATCCAGAGCCACACACAGTCATGAAACCGACCACCCACTGAGCACCCCTGACTTGGTGTAAGAGTCGGTCTGAAGTTCCCCTCATTTCCCTCACAATCATCATGAGGACCCCAAGGACCCCACTGCAGTTCTGGCCTGCTCGAGGTGGATGCTTGCCAATCGTCTGCAGGTGCATTTTCCTGTGTCACCACGCCATGGAACACTGGCTTTGAGCAGTGTAATGGCAATTCTGTACCTGAAGATTGCACCTGCTGCACGGTCCCTGCTTCACTAAAATAGCCTATGAATTTCCCCACCTCTTGGCCAAGTGGACTTTCTGGGGTAACTTTGGTGGCCCCCCACAGAAAATCCCTCATCTGCTTCACAACCACCGTGACAGACAGAGATCAAAACCCCCTCCCAAGGACTGAGATTGAGACCTCTGTACAAAGCCCCTCTCAAGGAGAAGAGAGAAGAGGAAGAGGAAGAGGAAGAGGAAGAGGAAGAGGAAGAGGAAGAGGAAGAGGAAAGATTAAGTTCCAGCTGGTCATCTCAGGTTTGTGAGTTATATGCTTTGTACCAGGCTTTAGAAATCCTAAAAGACAAAGCGGAGACTCTTTATACTGATTCAAAATATGCCTTTGGGATTGTACATACCTTTAGGAAGTTTTGGAAAGAATAAGGTTTGATCAACACCAGAGGGAAAAGGTTGATTCATTAAGAACTGTTACTCAAAATGCTTGAAGCACGAAACAGACCAAAAGAGTTAGCTGTAATATATGTAAAAGGCCATTAGAGGGGAATGACATATTTAGCAATGGAAAATAACACAGCTGACTGGGCTGTGAAAAAAGCCAGCTTTTAAATTAAAAACAAAAACAAAAACCAAAACAAACAAACAAACAAAACAAACAAAAAAAATCAACAAACCAACCAAAAAAAAAAAAAACCCAAAAAAACAAACAAACAAAAAAAAAAAAAACCAAAAAAACAAAACAAAACAAAACAAAACAAAACAAAACAAAACAAACCCAACAACCAGTTCAGCTAAATCCCATAACAGAAATATTGGGAAGAGCAACCAAAAGTTTATAGCTCTCAGGAGAAGGAACCTATACAAAATTTAGAGGCTAAGAAAGAACAGGGGAAAATGGGTACTCTTGGACAGAAGAGAAATTTTGCCCAAGGCCTGTGCATGGAGGATTTTAAACCAATTACATCAGTGTACTCACTGGGGAACAAGGGCTTTGTGTGATCATTTTTTAAAAATATTATTGCTGTATTAGGATTTTTAAAATAGCCAAACAAATAACACAAGGGTGTCTTGCCTGTCAGGTAAACAAGAAAGTAATGAGACAAACCCTGACAGAAAAATAGCACACCGACCTTTTGAGAGGGTTCAAGTGGATTATACTGAGCTTCTGAAAGTTGGTAGATTGACGTATATTTCAGTGTTAGTAGTCCAACTAACACTCACTGGGTAAAAGCTTGCCCAGCTGCAAGGGCCACTGCCAAATTTGTAGTTAAATTACTATTGGAAAAGATTAATTCCCGATTTGGAGTTATTTGGGCCATTGATTTTGATCAGGGCCCCCGTTTTACCTCTAGTGTTATTAAGGGTGTAGCACAAGCCATGGGTATTTCCTGGGAATATTGTACTCCTTGGCACCCTCAGAGCTCTGGAGGGTGGAAAGGATGAACCAAACTATAAAACAACAACTAACCAAATGAATGATTGAAGCTAAGATGTCATGGGTAAAATGTTTACCTCTAGCCTTGCTTAACATAAGAATACTTCCTAATGCAGATGCGGGGCTTTAAACATATGAAATGCTTTATGGAATGCCATATTCCCAGGAAATACCCCAAACATCAATAATGATTAAAGATATATCTATTTTAATGAAATTATATTAAATAAAACTTAATGAAATTATATCCAAACAATTGGACAGCATGTGACAGCATGATACTGATCTAGTATCGATACCCAACTGACGGAAAAAAACTCTCTAACAGTTTAAAGTTAGAAAGTGTATGCTTATTACAACACTGGGCAGTGTGCGGGATAGCTCCCAAATTCACCCCACAGTTTATAGGTGATCACAGAGTCCTTTTATTTACAAAAGTATTGGATACCCAAAACACAAATGCATATTCATAACTTCTGGTACATCCCATTCCCCGCTTTGTATGGTAATTAGCTCAAAAGCTATTAAGCATGCATAGTTTTTTCTTTGAAATGTGTCAGTGGTCCTTTTCTTGGGGAGGGATCCCCAAAATGAGGAAGTAAAGAACTCTTCCTCCTTCTGACCTTTCTACCTTTTCAAAGCAAATGTGATAAATGAACCCTTGGTAGGACTCCTATTTCCTGTCTTCATCACTGTTCAATGGGTTTCTGGGCAGAGGAGGCCTACAAGTCTTACGTACCTTGTGAAAAATGCTAATCACTTGTTTTTAAAATTTTGAAAGTTTAATAGTAAATAAGATGGTTATAAAAATAGAATTAAGAGTAAAAAATTGAACAATTAAGGTTAAGACAATAAAAACAAAGTTACAGACATCTGGGTGCCTCCCCAAGCAAAAAAGCTCTGAAGAAGGACCCCTGTTAACAAAGGATTATCCCTTAAAAGCAATAGCCTGTTGAATATTCATACATTTAATACATAATGCATAAATTCCATTCAAACAAAGAATTGTCTCTGGTTAGTATCACTTTTTTCCTTTAATCTCTATGGCATCAACAGGGCTGAGCAAGGCAGGAGAAGTTGGTCTCTTCTGATAAGGAAGTAGTAAATTCTTTTTTTTCTCTGAAAGATTTACGTTTTCCTGTGGCTGGCATATAAAAACTACATTTTAACTACAAAACTACATTTACCATACTATCAAACTATTAATACAACATTAACAATCAATACAACATAATACATATAGTAAATATCTTGCATAGAGCCATATAATATGCACTTTTCACAATCCTCCCTCTTTCTTTTTATAATTAATTTGGCTTGAGCAATATTCATTGTTTTCTAGCCTTCATTATTCACTCATTTTTTTTCACAAATCAATCTCGCTTCTTTGAAGGGGTCTTCTATATTATTTTGTTTCTTTAACACCATAATCCTTTGTGGTGTTGTTGTTGTAGGCAACTTTTGGTCAATGTTCACTAATTACATGCTTTGTACTACATTGGTGATGAGCCGAATGAAACAGGAGATCAAACAAGGAAGAAATATTAGACCAGCTGTAGAGCATAAAAGGAAGAAGCCTAACTTTTTCCACCATTCTACTCCCAACACATTATCCCACCAGCTAGTATTTAGCATTGATTCCCACTTTTGAACTGGGACGTGGGCGATTTTTCTGATATCATTGACTATGTCCAGGATGGCATCTCCATCGTCATCTATTTTTAAACAACAATCTGATGTATTGAACTTTCCACAAACACCCCCGTCTTCAGCTAATAGATAGTCTAAAGCCAATCTATTCTGATACACAGTGGCACTTATTTGGGTTTGTTGCCTTGATATTAATTCCATTGCTTGACCAGTTTTATTCATTATTATCTCTACAGCAGCTTGAAGTCTTATAATACGATTTAGCATATAAATTGGGGTTCGATATCCCCAACTCCCATCTTGTGCCCAGGTGGCTGGCCCATATGTTTCCAGCATGCGTTCAGGGGGCCATTCCTCATCTCCCCGTTTTTGGAATCCTCCAATCAATTCTCTTTTGTTTCTCTTTAGATCCTCATAAACTGGTATCCCTAATTGATCCCCATCAGGTCCTGGTAAAAGAAAAAATCCTCGCTGTATAGTTCCCAGAGTGCAGCTCCCTTTCCACTGAGAGGGGAGTTTTGGGTATGCTCTTTTTCCACATATCCAAAATAAGCCGTCTGGAGTTTTTCAATAGTTAAATTTTTGTTGAGCTATATTCTCCCAAAATTTGGAAATTTCTGGGATGCCATAGTAAGGATTTTTACCTGTATCATTACATTGAAAAAGTTTTCTTTTTGTTATCATACTTACAATTCACTTCTTTTGCTTTTTCTTGTGTCTAATATGCAGTTGGTTCTTCTGGGACCCACCATACAGAAGTTCCATTACTCACCTTATATCTTTTACAGGGTGTTTTTCCTACTTCATGAAGGAACCTTTTCCCAGTGTGCCAGAGACATTCTTCCGCTGTCACTGTTGAGCTTAAAATTCCCTCTTCTGGTCTGTTTTCTCCACTTGTACTTGCTAGGTTCCATTTTAGAAGCTTAATTGGGCCTAAGCTGCTGCCTTTCCATGGCCATTCTTCTGACATCAAAACCCCTCCACAGACCCAACAATTGGTTATGTTAAGTTCCTTACTTATTCTTTCCCTCATTTCTACAAACTGATTTTTACCCATCCTTGAGATATCTATTTTTTTTTCTAATTGCTGTTCAAGTTTCGTATACAAATCGTTGATTGAAATTGGCACAGGTTTAGGTGGTTGTACTGACTTAGCCTTTTTGCTTATCAATTGCTCTTTTACTAAATCTTGTGCTTTGTGCCCAGTAATGTAGGTAAAAAAAAATCCATCTCTCCTCTTTTGGGCACTGACTTCCCATCCTGCTACCACTTGTTCCTAAGTTCTCTGCAATCCAGTACTTTTTCCCTTTATGTATGCAATTGCCTAATTTGTATGGATTATAACAGTGACTGTTGACATGAGTGTGAGAAATTAAAAAAGAACCTCGGTGTCTTTCCATGTACAGCTTTTGGTAACACCTATAGCATGGCTTTGTCGATATCCCAAAAAGGAGAAGACAAAAACTGAGTGACAGAAAAAGGAGTAACAGAGGTCCAGTATGGCTTATACTCCCGCCTCCCATACCTATGGGGTTGCAACACACAGCAGGTGTATTTGATCTTCTTGGTGGCGAACACAGAGGCCAATCTGGTCTTGCCCTCTATTTCCTTGTCACTTCCTCTTAGCTAATTTCCAGACAAATCATTTTTGACACTCCTTAACTGTTGTTTCCCACTGTTGTTCAGGTATCTCCCATTCAACAGGCACTAATAATTCCCATCCACAAAACAAAGTTAATATTTCAGTTTCTTCGAATTCTGCCTGGATAGGAGATCGATTTGGCCCTTGACACTTCCTGCAAAGAGAGCGTCGCTTGTGTGAACTACAATACTAATTCTTCCCACAATCTAAATATTTACATTTAACCCAGCTAACATGTCTTGTATTTGGGTGGATCAAACAGGGTATTTGGTCTGGCACTGATGGAAGTTGCAACTCCTCTTCCTCTTTGCATAAATCACAGGCTAAGGCGTGAATACAAGAGTTCTCTGTCCAAAACAGTCCTGTTCCTCCTGTTTGGAGTGGAAGTATTCCTCCCCATGGAGGGTATTGGAGGTGTCTCAAAGCTTGTCCAGGTGGTACTTGAAACCACAGATATAAGCTTGGCCTTATCTCCCAATTAGGTGTGATCCTGGGTATGTTTCTTCGACCATTTTGGGTCTTCCCAATTCATTACCACCCAGTCCCCATTTAAGAGTCAATTTTTTATCACCCAGTTCAGATGTAATCGTCCACTCCTTAGGTTCTTCCACAGGTCCTTTGATTCTGCTGGCGTGGATCCACCCTCGTTCCTTGGTCTGGATCGCAGCCTCGGTCGTCAGCAATACCTGAAAAGGACCTTCCCATTGAGGAGTTCAAGATTGTTCTTTCCAGGTTTTTACTAGCACCTGTTCCCCTGGATGAACATTATGGATTTTAAAGTCGAAAGGTGTGGTTTGAGGGATTATTCCTTTCAACCGTAGGTTTTCAAGAGTTTTTGCAATGGTGTTAACATATTTTTAATGCTCATTTCCCCTACCTCATAGGTAGCATTTTCATGTTGGGTGGTTAAAAAGGGTAACCCAAACATCATTTCATAGGGTGACACTCCCAGGTCTGACCTGGGTTGTGTTTGGATCCTCAGTAAGGCCAAAGGTAGGCATTGTACCCATGACATTTGGGTTTCAACTATTAATTTGGTCAAAGTTCTTTTTAAAGATGATTCATCCTTTCTACACGACCAGAACTCTGTGGATGCCATGGGGTATGCAGCTCCCATTTTATCCCTAAAGATTGAATTATCTGTTGTAACACTTTTGACGTAAAATGGGTTCCTCTGTCTGAGTCTATTCTATTAACAATTCCATATCTGGGAATAATCTGTTCTAAAAGGGTTTTACTTTCTATGTTGGCTGA
Source organism: Tachycineta bicolor (assembly GCA_025960845.1). Taxonomy (NCBI): domain Eukaryota; kingdom Metazoa; phylum Chordata; class Aves; order Passeriformes; family Hirundinidae; genus Tachycineta; species Tachycineta bicolor. The sequence goes on along the minus strand of JANEHK010000574.1, from coordinate 8,505 downwards.
GGCCTTGGTAGTGGGAACTGCTTCTACCTAATGAGTTAAATGGTCTGTCATTACTAATAAATACTTCTATCTTTGTACTTGAGGAAGTTCTGTAAAATCTACTTGGATACTTTGAAATGGTCGAAGAGCTAACTCACAACCTCCTAATGTTGTTTTTCTCATCACCTTTTTGTTTATCCTTTGGCAAGTTATACATTTTTCAGTTACTTGCTTTACTACTCCAAAAATCCCAATGCATCCATAGTTCCGTAAAAAATGATCACACAAAGCCTGAGTACCCCAGTGCGTTTTCTGATGCACGTCTTCTAATATTTTTCTAGCCAGTATTTTATTAAGTAATTGTCTTCCATCAGGAAGTTTCCATTCCCCTGATTCAGCCTGTTCTCCTCCTATTTTGTTTAATTCTTTTTTCTCTGCTTCACTAAACTTTGGGATTTCCAATTTTGACGTAAATTTTGTTTAATTCTTTTTTCTCTGCTTCACTAAACTTTGGGATTTCCAATTTTGACGTAACTCTTTCAGCTCCATTTTATGCTGCATCATTAGCTTCCTGATCTGCTAAATTATTTCTTGGTTTTTTTCTTTTTTTTTCTGGGGTCACTCCTCTTTGGTGTCCCTTAATGTGTACTATAGCTATTTCTTCCAGTAGTTTTAATGCCTCTAAAATCTTTAAAATGAGTCCTTCATGTACTAATCCTTTTCCTCTTGAGTTAAGTAGTCCTCTTTCTTCCCAAATGTTTTCAAAGGATGTACTACTCTAAAACCATACTTGGAATCAGTGTATATAGTTCCTTTCTTGTGTGCTAAATATTCCAGTGCCTTTTTTGGAGCATATAATTCACAAGTTTGAGCTGACTAGTTTGAAGGTAATTTTCCTTTTTCAGTAGTTTGCATGTTTTTTCCATCAGCAACTGCATAACCTGACATTCTTTTTCCTTGTAGACATCTGGAGGAACCATCCACATAGATTATATCCTCTTCTGAAAGGGCTTGTTTTTCAAGATCCCCCCGAACTTTTGTTTGGTATTGGATAATTTCTAAACAGTTATGTATTAGGTTATCTGCTGGTTCTCCATATAGGAATTGATCTGGATTTAAACTCCTGTGTGCTTCTGTCATGGGTTAGTACAGTTTAGTTTTTAGTTATAAAAGAATGTAAAATAATTCTCCAGGTCAGGACCTGGGAATTGCTTTAGAAGAGACAGAGACCTATCAAAGAGTTAGTTGGAATATTGACATCTATTCTGACCACTGAAATTGTTAGCTGCGACTTTTGGAAGTACCATATAAAACCCCTTGATTTCCTGTAGGTGGGTTTTTTTCCTTCTTCCTTTGGCCAGAGAGAGACAGGTAACATCGAGCTGGCCCTGCTGCTCCCCCCTTTTTTGGTGGGGGAAGCTGGCCTGAGGCCTGGCCGGATTCTATCGGCTCCCGGGTGAAGGCGGGGAAGGAGAAGTTGCTGTCTTGTGGCGGCCGCTTTCTTCGGGTTTCCTTGGAGCAGAGAGGGATCTCTGCTGGGTCCTGATGGGAGCTATAAGCACTGTTTGGGCCAAGGCCACCCTGATTTGCACAGAGGGGTGGGCTGAGAGGGCATTTATGATCTTGCCTGAGTTTTTTCCTAGACTGCCCGGGTGCTCCAATTTCTAATGTTTCTGTGTGAGTTTTTCCTCCTTTATCAGCTCAGCCTTGAACATCTAATACCACGAGCTACAAAGAGAGAGAGAGAGAGAGAGAGAGAGAGAGAAAGACTCAGACCAGATTTAACTCTTTCTTAGCAACATGAAGCTTCCAGAACTTAGCCCTTATCAGAGAGTAAAGAAAGACAGAGTGAACATAAAGAACAACCGCATCAAGTCAGTAGCAAGAGTGAAAAGACTATTAAGACAGAGGGTTGAAGAATCAGTAGTTCTATTCTTACTTGAGCCATGGAAATGAACTCTATATTTAGGTCATTCCTGTAAATCATGGGAAAGATATGCATTTGGGGAGATGATTGTTTTTCGTATAAATTTAAGCAAAGGTGTTTGTGACGGACTAAGTAATATCCTATAAGATGCTTGAACAGAGATAAAGATTAGAAGCCCCCTGCGCCAGTGAAGAAGTGAGAAGATATCTCTGTACCTTGAAGTGAAGAATCCTTTGCTTTGGAGTTATTTATCTTTAAAAAGTGACAAGCCAGTATGCAAAAGTCTAAAACCCATGACCCATCAGCAGCTTGGGAAACTGCTCCTGGGAGGGTCACAAAGGCAGGTTTCTCTGGGCGGTTGTTTTTGTGACAGTTTAAAACCCACAAGAGAACTGTTCTAAGTTGTCAGTGGGATCCATGACTCAAAAGGATACTCTTCCCCTAATGAATTGATGAAAGACTATTATCAGATAGTGAAACTGACTGAAAATTAAGTTTTGTTTCTTTATGTTGTTTTGTAAAAAAGTGAACAGTTTGTAAGGAGAGAGAAAAGATTTTTTTGAAGTTTCATTCCATTTTAGTTTTTTTCCAACTTTCTGTTTTTCTATTCTTTTAGTGTAAGTTAATAAACTATTTGTTAATTTTAAAGTTAAGCCTGCTTTGTTTTTCTCCTAGTCTCTCTCTCACAAAAAGACTAAGTACCAAGACCAAAATTTAGTGAATGTGAAACCATTACATTGAGTGGTGTTTCTGCCCAATTTAAAATTAAATCTATGACACTGTCCCACGCGCTTGACCTGACAATCGATTTTTTGGTTGCTGCAGGGTTTGAGCTTCAGGAGGAAAAGATTCAAAGGATGCCGCCTTGGAAGTACCTGGGTCTGGAGGTTGGTAAGCGGACCATTGTGCCGCAAAAATTGGTTGTCAAAAATAACATCAGGACCTTAGCAGATGTCCAGCAGTTGTGTGGGTCCTTAAATTGGGTAAGACCTTGGCTAGGTCTGACCACTGAGGACCTAGACCCCCTCTTTAATCTTTTAAAAGGGGGAGAGGAGCTTAGTTCTCTGAGGACCCTCACCCAAGAGGCAAGAGCAGCCCTAGGAAAGGTACAGGACTGTATGGCCATCAGACAGGCCAACAGGTGCAAATCAGACTTGCCATTCAAATTCATCATTTTGGGAAAATTGCCACACTTACACGGCATGATTTTTCAGTGGGCAAGAGTGGAAAAATCAAAAAAGGACAAAGACTGTAGGGATCCCCTCTTAATCAAAGAGTGGGTTTTCCTCAGTCACCACCGGTCCCAAAGAATGACCAGGCCACAGGAACTGGTAGCAGAATTGATCCGGAAAGCCAGAACCTGCATCAGGGAGTTGGCAGGAAATTATTTTGAATGTATTCACATCCCAATTGAGATAAACTTGGGCCAAATCACAAAAACAATGTTGGAGCACCTGGTTCATGAAAATGAAGCTTTGGAGTTTGCTCTGGATAGCTACACAGGTCAAATTTCAATTCATCGGCCTGCTCACAAATTCTTTAGAGAACAAATTCAGTTCAAATTATTGTTAAAAAGTGTTCAGAGCAGGAGGCCTTTAAAGGCTTTAACTGTTTTTACAGATGCATCTGGAACATCTCATAAATCAGTAATAACATTGAAAAATCCTCAAACTCAGCAGAGGGAGAAAGATATTGTTGAGGTGGAAGGATCACCTCAGGTAGCTGAATTGGCTGCAGTTGTTAGAGCTTTTGAAAAATTTCCTGAAGCATTCAATTTGATCACAGATTCGGCCTATGTAGTAGGTGTAGTGTCCAGAGCTGAACAAGCTGTACGGAGTGAGGTCTCCAATGCTGCACTTTTCAACTTGCTCTCAAAACTAATAAATCTGATCTCCCACCGAGGGCAATAATTTTATGTGATGCACATGAGATCACACACCGATTTACCAGGATTCATAGCCGAGGGCAACAGAAGGGCTGATGCTCTTGCTGTGCCTGTGGAGATGCCTCCACTCCCAGACATCTTTGGACAAGCCAAAATCATCCATCAGCTTTTTCACCAGAATGCACCAGGCCTAGTCTGCCAGTTCCACCTAACTCAAGAACAGGCTCGGGCAATTGTGTCAATGTGTCCCTCGTGCCAGCAACACGCACTCCCCACCCTAAGTGCAGGAACAAACCCCAGGGGATTGAACAGCTGTGAGGTATGGCAGACGGACGTGACCCACATCATGTCCTTTGGCAGGCAAAGGTATCTCCATGTATCTGTAGACACCTTTTCTGGAGCTGTCTATGCCTCTGCCCACTCAGGGGAGAAGTCTAGTGATGCCATAAAACATCTAATACAGGCTTTGTCCTTCCTGGGCATCCCCAAATCAATAAAAACTGATAATGGACCCACATACACGTCCAAGGAGTTCAGAAGCTTCCTGCAGCAATGGGGAGTAGAGCACAAAACAGGCATCCCCTACTCCCCAACAGGTCAGACCATTGTGGAAAGGACCACCAAAATCTCAAAAGGGTCCTTAACCAACAACATCAGTCTCTAAAATTAGAAACACCCCAAATCCAGTTGTCCCAGGCTCTGTTCACTCTAAACTTTTTAAATTGTATATTTGAAAATCTTAACTCACAAATTGTGCGCCATTTCAGAGAGAACCGCCAACTGCAGCTGAAAGCAAAGCCACCAGTAATGGTAAAGGATCCAGCAACCAGGGAAACAGAGGGTCCTCATGATCTGATCACCTGGGGTCGTGGGTACACCTGCGTGTCCACTCCCTCAGGTCCCAAGTAGGTGCCAGCCAAGTGGGTGAAACTTTTCATCCCAAAAATCGCAAAAACACCTGCAGAGGCTCCACAAGTGGCCAGTGCTGCCTGGAGGAGGAGAAAGTGCTGAACCTTCTCCTTCTAATTATCATTATTCCTTAACAGTGTTTTTCTGAACAGTTTATCTGTATTAGATGTAATTTTTTTTCTTCTCCAACTTACAAGGTACTCAAGGTCTGAACGCTGAACATCTCCCACGAACTGAGCCTTCCTCCTTCTTAATTTAATAAGAAAGGGGGAAATGTTGTAATGCATTAATTGGGTTTATACTGTGTTTCATCAGATTTGTAATGTTTTTTCCCTGTTCCCCTTTAACTGTATCACGTGGTCTGTCCCTGCTCAGCAGTGCCCATCTCCCACACTGGAATGTAACCCAAATCTCTTCCACTCCCACCTTGTCCCTCATTGAGTAGTGGCTTGTCCCTGCCTCTGGGCCCGTCCCGCCCAGGAAAAAGCCCAGGATGGGCGGAGCCTGGCTGACTGGCTCTGGTGTGGATTGGAAAGGAGCTAAAACTCTAAAACTAGCTCAAATATTCCCCCCCCCGCCCCCAACCCCAGACAAAGAACAGGCTTTTTCCTTTTGCCATCAGCAGTCGTCTGGTCTCATAAAGAAACCCCACATCCCACAAATATGTATTCGCATACAGTATATAAATTTAATTTGGATTACTTTGTTTTGTATGTGAAGTAGTGTGAGACACCCTCCTCTGTACACTGATCAGTTTTCCTCATGCTTTATCTGAACATTACTTATCTTTAATTAATCACTGCCTAATATTTGTATATGCTTGAATATAAAATGCTACTTAAATGAAATTGCATTGCTGCTAAATTTAACTTTGTTGCTTATTAAATTAGACATACTGAGCTTCATTTATAACAATTTGATGCTGAAACTCAGGAACTCCAGCCTGGGGAAGGACAGCTAGTCGCGGGAAGCAGCTCCCCACCAGCGCTTTTAAGGTGGTCCCAAGCTTAGACCAGGCTCCCATGGAGAAGGAGTTCCAATTACGATAATGCATAAGCAAAGGAAGCCAGCAATAGGAGGCACGCACAAAGGCTGCCATTGCACTGCCAGCTGAAGGTAAAGGTGCCTGTAAAATGTCTTGTGCACAAGAACCCTGTGGGAAAATGGACTGTGTAAGTACCATGGGGTTGGGCAGGCGGGCAGGTGTATATTTGTTGGTGTGTGTGTAGAATATCTAAAATGGGGGCTGCTAGCCCAGACCCCTGAAGCGAGTGCGTATAGCACTGTCCTTTCACACCTGGCAGGCGTGCAGGCTAGCTCAGTTCTGCACTGCCACTACGAGGATCGGTCGGGGTTACAGGCAGGGCGAGTAACCTCCTCCTGGTTGGTTCTTGGTTCCCCACACCAGCGAGGGGACCTGATGGAGTCTGCGATGGCTGCAACGGAAAAAGAGTCGTCTCTCTTTAGGCAGGGTGGAGGTAGTTTATTAAGGGGAGTCCGGCAAGGAGCTCCACCTCAGACCACAGCTGCCCAGAGAGAGCAGAGATCAAAGCTTGACAGCCACTTATAAACGGGGGAGGGCTGACAACGGGTCAGCCAACCAGGGAACACAGGGGTGGTAACAGGGGTGTCAACCTTTGAACCATTGACAAATCACAGAACGGTAGGAGGGGATTCCCCAGGCACCAGCCTATCACTCGACACCTCCCCTGGATCTTTCCAGAATCCAGGGAAGGGTCTCCAAGTGAAAGACAGGGTGACCACGAGGAGGGGGGGGGGGGGGGAAGCTGGCAGGGACAGGTGCAGGGAAGGAATTATTGACAGAACACGTCTACTTACACAACTAACTCATAAGGGGGAAAACTATTACAAAACACAGGGGGGTACAAGGAACAAACCATTATAAAAATACAGTATAAAATTACATAAAACAAATAAAACAATCCACACACCGCCACAAGTGCGCACCTCCCAGTACCAAGTTTTTGGCTCCCTGTGAGGAGACTGGCTGGGAAAGGAGGGAAGCAAAAAGAGAGAATGACTGAGGAACCCTTGGAGGGACTGGCAGGGAGGGTCCTGGCCTGAGAACCCAGGGGAAGGTCCTCGTGGAGAAGGGAGCGGTCTCATCACTGGGCGAGGTGAATAAGGAGGGAGCAATTGAGTCAAGTTCAATTTTCTTTGAGAAGAAAATAGTTGGTGACTCTAGTACAAGACTAAGAGGGATTGCAAGGGGAAGTGATTAGAAGGATATACTCAGGGAAGACAGATTGGGAGAAAGATTGGAATTAGGCATGAGGCAAACAGTTGGCAAAAGACAAGACAGTGCAACAAAATAATAAGTGAGAGGACTGAACCATGAAGTGAGTGAGGGAGACCAAAAATCTCTTGGTACCAGGGGTTTCATGGTTTATTACTGCCAAAAATGGGTCTGAGGAAAAGTAAGTCCTTAGACCCAGGAGCTGCAAATTATGAAGGAAATTCACAAGAGCCTGGTATACTTGAGGGTTCTCAGAAGGGGAGCATCCCTCATGACAGTCCACTGGAGATGATGTTACGATTCTGGGATGCATGGGAATCTCAAAGAGGAAAAAGTAAGCAGAAAATGATTAATTATTTTATGTTTGAATGGACAAAGGAAATCATCCGAAAAGATAATTTATATTGGCCAAAGTTTGAACCATTTGAAGATTGGATTTACCAGGCTTTGAATTTGTATGTGAATTCAAAAGAACCTTTTAATCAGGAAGAAAGCGAATATGCTGCTCTGTGGCTTCCTAGGGGAAAGGGTGAATTTGTTGCTCAAAGGCAGGGAAGCAAGGGTTTTCCATTCTATCCTTTACAAACCAGAGGCCAAGCAGCCAAAAAAGACACATACAAGCCCTAGGATCCATTAGATCACCTCCCACCCCCTTACAGGTAACCTAATCAGCCTGTTCAACCCCAAGCCCCCGAGGGTCCTCCTGTAAATGCAAACACAACCCCTATTCAGGCGGAGCCAGTAGCACATAGAACTAGAGGTGGGGGGAAATGGGGAGAAGTGATGATGAGAATGGGGAAGCAAAAACGGAAGATGGAGTATACCCGCTTAGAAAAGTTCCAATGGCAAACCCAGAGACCTATTGGTGATGTGAGTGTTCCCCTGAACACAGGGGATGTTAGGGAGTTTAAGAAGGAGATGGGCAGGCTGCTAGAGGATCCTACTGGAGTGGCAGAGAGATTAGATCAGTTCTTGGGGCCGAATATATACACCTGGGTGGAACTGCAGCCTATCTTAGGAATCTTGTTTACCATAGAAGAAAGAGAAATGCTGAGACATTCAGGAATGAGGGTTTGGGATAGAGAATGTCAGGGGCCAGAGCAGGGGGATCAGAAATGGCCTATGCAAGATCCAGGTTGGAATAATCAGCATGAAAGACACGAGCAGAATAGGAGTGATCTCTGGTGGATGATGATCCGAGGAATCCGGGAAGCAGTGCCCAAGGGGCAGAATATAAGGAAAGCTCTAAGTGAGCACCAAGGGAAGGATGAAACCCTGGCAGACTGGTTAGAAAGACTAAGGAAAGCCTTGCAGTTATATTCAGGTGTAGACCCTGATACGGCAGCAGGACAGGTCCTTTTGAAAACAAAATTTGTAGCTATGTCCTGGGGGCACATCAGGAAGAAGCTGGAAAATGTAGAAAATTGGCAGGATAGGGGGCTTCAGGAATTGTTAAGAGAAGCACAGAAAGTGTATGTGAGAAGAGATGAGGAGAGGCAAAAGACAAAACCACAGATTTTAATGGCAGCAGTCAAGGAAACACAGACA